>JAKUCV010000418.1:523350-631471 GCA_028386065.3 Turnera subulata | reverse complement strand
ATTTTCCGGTGTGATTTTCCGAGAAATTCCGAAACCCGAAAAATACCAACTTAGGTTCGAAAAATCCACGGGAAAATCACGAGCGCGGGAAAACCCTCGGTTTCGAAAAACGACTCCCGATTTACCTTGAATTAATTACCCAAGATTAATTCAACAGTAAATCACGGTAAATAGACTTTTACAGTCCGGTAAAAATCCAAAATTTTTACCCGGGCTGTTACAATCCCAGTATTCGATTGGTTTTTGGATGTTTTTCTTGAGTCTTTTTGGTACAACGGATAATGGATTAATTAATAATAAATTGTGATAAAGATGTCGATCCTTGATTTTGGATAGGGATGTCTATCCCGGTATTTTGGTTAGGGTTGTCGATCCCTGTGATTTGATTTTGATGACGATAATATAATTGTCACGTGATAAGTAGTGGTACGACGCGATGGTTTAAGACTATTTTGTGGTGGCCATGACCTGGGTTACTTGTGATAAGCATGTTTATGCTTGGGATGTCTAACCCGTGATTATTTTTGGGATGTCTATCCCTGGGTTCGTATTTTTGGGATGTCGATCCCTGGGTTCTCTGGAATTGGTCTGGCACCCGGAATATGTTGATAACCAGGTCTGACCCTAGCTTATCCGTGACGGGGCCCGGAAAAGATAAAATTGGAAATCGGATTTTATTGAGTCTGTTTGGTCTTGGACCAGTTTTGGGTCGAGTCTTTTGGTTTGGCTGTTGTGCCTGTTTTTGACTTGAGTAATTTTGGTGTGCATATTGATTGTCTTTCCTTCGTCGGTGAGCACTTCGGACTCACCCCTCACCTGCGGGCTTTCATCCTGTAGGATGAGTTATTTGTGGTACAGGTTTGGTGCATTCCAGACAGGCTGCAGCATTATCCCTTGGACAGGACTTGGATCCATAGTTTGCATCTATATCGCATACAGTGTTTATGTGAGTTATTAAGTCTTCCGCTGTGCATTTTTTTTTTTTTTTGATAATATTGGGCCATTGGGCCGGTTGAGTTATTATTGTTTTTTTTACTTTGGGCTATTGAGCCCGGATTTCTGTTGTATATACTGTATGCTGGGCTTGGTATGGTTGGGTCGTCATAGTTCCGGCGCGTGTTTACTGTGTACGGTAAATACGGGTCGGGGCGTTTCATGTACTTTATTCCCTATCAATAAGAATAGTTTCGGCACGTGTTTACTGTATCTGATAAATACGGGTCGGGGCGCTTCAACATTACCAAATTTTTTTTATTCTAAAATGCAGGAAAAAAAGATTACTAAGGTAAATTAATTTATTTAAATAACTCAAAACTATTATGAAATTTTAGAGTAAAACTTTATAATTAAGTTACACTTGTATCTGCAATTGTAATTTATTATTATTATTATTATTATTATTATTATTATTATTATTATTATTATTATTATTATTATTATTATTATTATTATTATTATTATTATTATTATTATTATTACTACTACTTTTCACTATATATTATTAAATCATTTAAATATTTTTAAAAAATATATTGCCAAATTACTAAGATAAACTATTTTTTAAAAAAAAATAAAAAATTATATTACCAAAAATTTGGAAAAAAACTTAATTTTTTCCTTTTGAAATTGAATAATCAAAATTGTTAAGATCAATTAATTTGTTTAAAAAAGTAACAAAAAATATTGCCAAACTTATAAAAAAAATTGAACACGATATATTAAACTAAATATAGAGATATTTTACCAAAATAGTCAAAAAAATAGAATGAAGAAAATATTAAATTACTTAAATATTTAAATATTATAGGCCCAAAAGGCTAAGAAGGGGGGGTTGAATTAGCCTCTAAAACAATTTTCAAGAACATTCGTATAGAAGACTGCTACACAAATTCTGGGTTTTCTAAGAACAAAAGAGAGGTTGAAAGAAAGAGATGAGAACAAACACACACAATAACAAAAACACCAATTTAGAGTGGTTCCTCCTAAATCCTGTGGGTACATCCACTACTCAAGGCTCCCCCTTGAGATTTCCAAAATCCACTATATGACTTCTTCCAAGATGAAGTCCAACCTTTTACAACTAAGCTTTTTCAAAAGATCAAGCTCAAACCTTTATAAGAGTTTTCCCAAGACTCACTCTCCAACCTAGGCTTTTACTAAGGCTCAACCCAAACCTATACAAGAGTTTTTCAAGGCTCCCTCTCGAACCTATATCCAAAGCTTTTTCAAAAGGCTCAAGCTTCAAACCTATTCAACCCCTCAAGTAAAATTTCCCTAATCCTACTCAAGGTATGATTGTCCAACAACCAAAGAGTGACTCACTCTTTGTTTATAAGATAAGCTCAAAGATATCACAAAGGTTTTAAGCCCAATGATGAAAGCAAGAATTAAATCCCCTCAAAAGAAAAGTATTCAACAATCTAGGGTCAATAATCTCTCAAAGATTGTGTGCATAAGGCAAGCTCAATAAGGAGGTTTCTCACACTTGTAATCTCTTGCTCTAAGTGTGTATGAGGATAGGAAGTCTATTTATAAGCCCCAAATGCAAGTAGGTACTTAATAGTAAAAGACCCTTAACATAGACTTGCATCTTGACAGATTTGTATAGGAGACTCCTATACAAATTTTCACTCGAAGGTTTGGTCTTTTTCCAAACAACACCCCATCCACTTCTTGACTTATCTTCTTATTATAATAGGACAGAAAAAAGTTCATAATCCCTCCTTTGTAGGTTTTTGAAGCTCTTTGATTGGTGGAGTAGAAAACCCCTAACCTGAAGGACAACTCCCTTATCTTTTCTTGATGGATGAATTTAGCCACAAATCCATCCATGTTGTGCTCCATCTTGCAAATAAGTGACAGCTATGTAGAGGCTCATTCTTTGTCTTGATTTCTAGTTTGGACTTTTGTATAAGGAAGGACAATGGTGTTATGGAGAAGAAGATAAACAGTAACAAAGCAAAACTTTCCCTCTTTTCCTTTTGTCAACTTGTGTGTGTGTGTATGGCCTTAAAAGACCCATTGTGCAACGGTCATAAACGGCTCCACTAAAACCAACACATGACTTCTTAAAGGAGCTCAAATATTTAAACCAAATGGTGAGTTTTAACCATGGATAGGAGATACAAGCTTGAGCTTTATAATACCATCAATACTTATGGGCTTCTGAAACAATTTAACAACCCAAAGTCCATCATATCCATCAAGTGTAAAGATGTTAAACATAACTAAATTGGACTTGGACACATATATAAGTTGGGCTGAAAACAAAGTTCAAATCTTATATAACTTGTCAACATTAAATCAAAAGACGAGATGAAAGCAAGTAATGGCCCAACGACATTATCTATGACTTTTTTGAAAATGCTTAACAAATTTTTAACATAAGCAAAAATAATAATTAAGCCCATAGAAAAATGCAAGGATTAACAAATATAACTATATTATTTTTATAATATATTTTTAAAAAATTAAATATAATTGTTTTACCAAATCTTTTGCTCTAGAACGGCCAAAATTAAAGTTATTCAGATAAATTATTTTTTTTAAAGCATTACAAAACATATTACTCAATATATAGTGGTCGAAGTTTATTGTAAAGAAATGAGAAAAACATTTACAAAGACATGGTTTACATAAAATCAATATTGACATGGTTTTACAATTACTAACATTTACAACAAATAAAATATGAAAAAATTAAATAAAACTATAGAAAAATATATGATATATTACTTAATTAATTATTAGTGAATCTTGAGAAGAGAGAATATTAAAAAATAAAAAAAATTTACATGCTAGATTATTCTTGTCCTGAACTAAATAATATGAGAATGTTGGATAGGCAGGGAAACATAGAGGTCAAATTGTTTTATCATTAACAAATCAATTGAATTTATATTAATTGCCAATGGGTTCACCTAATGCCCATATTTGCCCATATATGAGGTCAAATGTTCTTTTTATTGATTAGAAAGGCTAATTATTTGTTTTGTCTTCCAATTACTATAATAAGCCCAAACAATACCATAACCTACCCCTGAACATTACTTCCAGAAATATACCCATTGATGGTCTACCTTAATACCCATACTTTAAAAATTTGTAAAAAAATTAGTGCCGAACATTAGCCCAAAATATTTCCATCAAGCGAATCAAAATTAAAATTAAAATATTTCCATATTTTTGGCAAGATAATTTTAGTTGTTTTTTATTAGTTTTTCTATACTATTTTTCACCCTCACACAATGCCAAGTGTCACATGATATTTATACAAGTGATCATATTATTGGTGTCACATCACTTACCAATAATATTCGCTAATCTTGAGGAGGAAGAATGTTTTCAAAAACAGACCTTTAACCTGCTAAATTTAGAATGCATTTGAAATTGAAGAATGAAAGCTTAGAATTTTTTTATAATGGACGAATTCTATTGACAGATGATCAATTGTTTACATCGTTCAAGGCAATTGAAACCAAATGAGACGGAAAATTATCCAATAAAACATGTTCATGAGGAAGGTGAGCAGCTCTTTGTGCCAATGCATGGGTCACAATGTTGAATTTTCGAGAGAGGTGGGCAAGAGTGAAGGTTCTCAATTTCAGCATCAGCTCTGGTACTTGTTTCAAGATCAAGCCAAGAAAGCAAGGAGGGGTCGTGTTGTGTGGATTTTAACTCATTGATTACCAATAAGCAATCGGATTGTATATCAAGATCCATGTACCCAGGGATATTGCGAGCTGGAAACCATAAATTAAGGCGCGAGCTTCAACAACCTCTACAAAAATTTGAGGTTCAATATGTTTCGAAGCAAGCAATACTATGTCACCAGCTGAGTCCCGAACTGCAACACCGAGGCCACAGCCTTGTGCCCCAGAGATACCTACATCAACATTTAGTTTATATCTGCCTTCTTCACGAAGTTTCCAGCCTCGTGCATTGAATGGGGATTGAACTGAGCACAGCACACGGTAGTGTGCGTTGGCTTCCTTGTAGCTGGAAAAAGTGGATAAAGCTTAGTATTAAACATTATAGTAATGAGCAGCTCAAATCAACAAATATATGAACCTGTATTTGATGATTACAATACTAATTAAATCTCAAAAATTTAAAATATTGAGACAAAGAAATTTGTTTTAAAAAATAACCAAAAATATCACATGTATGGAGTTGATTCTTTACCTGTTAGGTTATTGCTGGATTGAGGAGAATATTAGATAGGAAGGCAAGACAATTTGGTGAGGAGGACTTCTAAGACGATTTGTGTATGGAAGTTCTGAGTATAGGTACTATTTTGTTTTTGGCCATTAAGAATACAATTCAATGCATATTAATTAGTGATGGTTATGGTAAAACGGTTTTTAAATTTGGAAAGATTGCATGTCAATTATGGGGTAATTCTATAGCCCCTCTTTTCTTTTTGTAATCAACACAATTCAACTCCTACTGTTACCAATTAAATTGGCTTATTTGGAATTAACTATTCATTGTTTTTAAACTTAATTTAAAATGGGTTAGTTTTCAATGCCCATTTATCACCACCATATGATCCTACGCCACCACCAACTTTACTCTATTTAAAATATTTTTATTTTTATTCCCTTCAATAAAACATTAATTCCAAAGGAAGAAGAAAATTTTAGCCATGTAGGTATCTCTTTCTAATTAAGATAATAATTATTTTGGTAACAATCCTATTTTAAGATCAATCTCTCAATTGAAACAGAAGTTGTTTTTTATAATAATCTCATAAATAACAATCAATTTGATTTACTATGACATTAATTCCTCTTCAAGAAACACATTAATTCCCTTTTATACCTCTTAAAATTTGAGAGTTAGTGGGGACAATAATAATAATATAACTTTATTTGGTGTGGGACTCATTTTTAAAAATCATTTTATGTGGTTTTGCCACTTGTCAATAGTGTTTTGCCAAATGTCAGATTCTTATGATCTTAAGTGTCGAAATGGTAGAGCACCTCGAATGAGGGCTCTGCTATTATATAGTATATTAAATGAGTGACACTCAATAAGTCCTGGGCTTGAGAAAAGAACAAGTAACGGTAGATGGATAACTCGATATTTGGGCCGAGCCGAGTTACTTCTCTTTGTTCTTGAACCTGAATCATAAAGATGACAGGCTAAAAGCTTTACTACTAGGCCACCACTATTGATGGTACGAGCCAATATACTTGATCTTGATACTTCCAACATATTCATTTTATTATGATGTGGTGCGATATGGCCTTTCACATTGACGATGACCTCGTATTATGATTAAACATTAAACATTTTTTCTGATTAAAAAATTGTGTTTAGCCTCCTAGGCCAAGGTTTTCTTCGTGATGGATGGATTGGGCTGAGATAGGATATTTTAGGCCTTTCTTGACCCAAATATTGTCCTTCAACTTTGGGCTTGCTTTACTATGACAAATAGTTAGTCAAGAGACGATGGTTTGCACATGGGCTGAGAAGTTCAACTTAATGGTTAGATCTTGCTCCTTTGTTTTCTTCATATTTCTGTTTTGATCGATAACCTGGTCGGATTACAGGATACAAAATTCCATCATCATCTGGGGTTGCATCTAGTTGAATATACAAGTGAAAGCAGAGGATCAATTTTGGATTCACAGGAAAACAATGAATTGACATCGAGAAGGAGGAGGAGGAGGAATCAAGGGCGGAAGTCAAGTCACGCATTTTCTTTTGTTCACACATTCTACAAGAAGCTTGAACTGCGCGTGCACAACATTCTTGTGGTTGGTTGGTGCTTTACAAGTGTTAAATTAAAACTGTGAAAATTTTAGACAATATTGGGTGGTTATAGTGGTTTACACATCCATTTCAAACATGAAATCATATCCAAATTCTACGAATTTAGGTGCATGAACGTTTACTGTTTGGTGCCCTTTCTTGGGTATTTCCTTTTCAACGAGCGAGAGACTTTCTCTTCACATGCCACGTGGGGTAATACACAAAAATGACCTAAACAGTTCTAGGCTTATATATATGAAAGAAAGCCATACAAGGGTAGGGTTTCACACTTTTTATCCAGTAACCCACGTTTTTTTGGTTTGCCCAAGAGCAAAAATTTCAACTGAATTATTACTAAAAGATAAACTCGCGTCTCACAGAAGGAAAAAAGTTGCCAAAAGACTACGAAAATTTAGATAAATATCAGGGTTGAATTCATTGGATATCCGAGTTTGTTTTTGTTTTTGTTTTTTGTTCTGTTTTAGAACAAAAATTGTCAAAAGTCATAGAGAAGAGAGATTGAGGAGGTCAATTGGGGTTGATAGAGGAAGGTTGCCACATATATGGTTATTTTACACGTTTAAGCAACGAAAATATGCACAAGTCATTGAGTTGGACCATACTCTTGATGTTGAAAGGTGGGAATTAAAGAGCAAGACAAAGATATAAGTATGCCTGGGTGTTAGGGTGGCGGGTGCACATTGTATATTGTTCTTGTGTGTATTTGTGGTGCCGTGTTGGAACATTATTCCTTTTAGGGCAAGTCTGAAATTGGTGATTTATATAGTCCCGGCCATGAAGCTCGTGAGTTGTGACCATAATTCAACGTTGAAATTATGGTTCTATGACGAAACAAAATGAATATTTTTTTATGTATACATCAAGTCTAAGAATTTTAAATTCGACAAAAAAAAAGTCTTCAGAATTTTAAATGAGAAGCAAATACCTCAAATCAAAGGAAGGAATGTACATCGATACAACAACATTTCAAGCCCTTATTCACAGAGTTTGCAAAGGTCATGCCTTAGCTAGCCACTTAGTATACCATGTCATCAACAAAAATGAAATTGCATGGCGTATCCAAACTTGCGTCTTAATTAACCCTTGTTTGCTAAAAGAAAATACCTTAGCGATAAACTTTTCTCATCCGTTATACTTGGATTACTTTTCAATTTTAGGTAATTGGGGAGAGCGTAAGGAGTTTAGAGCTAGAAAAAACTGTTTGCCTTTGTTAATCCTGGTTGTCTAGTTTCTGGATAATATTATACGCGCTAGAATTCTGCTAATAAAAAGTAAAGTTACCATGTTCTACGACAAACTAGTGAGTTTACATGGATTATGGAACAATATTTAGCTCAAGCTTATTTATAATTTGGCATGTTTTTTTTAAAAAAAAAAAGAACAAGATAATTTGGTAAGATATGTATTTATCTTATTTATCTTATCGTCATTACACTCTATTAATGACTTTTGCCAGTTTTGAAGGGGCTATAGCTATATTAGGACGGGCAGAAATCTGTGCGTATGATGATTGCACTTGTCTTCACAACTCTAGAACAAACACTTTTTTTTTCTAACTGTGTTGCTTACTATATATAATCCTGTTCATCATAGCACTGTAGAACCTTTTTAAAAAAATTTTGACATTATATAGACAAATCTTTGTCATAATTGTTTCCCACCCCATAAATTTCAATTAACATTCATTAAAACTTAGAATTTTAGTTATTTGATTTACCATTTGAGCTTATATAGTTTAAATGTTACTCTAATTTTACAGTCTCGAATTCAAATTATCACACCTTTCCACTACATATTGTTTACCCAAAAAGTTATCGGATCTATGTTAGCAATTGAAACAGATACACAACATCCTACCTACAAAAATGTACTCATCAATTTTGAAATAGCATACCCAATCGCCAGACAATCAACTATTGAGACGGTACACACACATACTGACATGCACATGCGACATATATCCATACCGACACTTGAATTCCTAATGGGGAACAGAATAAAATCCTAAATTCTCAAAAAATTGAGGGTTAATTTGAATAATGTTTCATAAAAAAATTGATCAATTAAAGTACAACGTAACCAGCTTCGTTACTAATCTTGCAAGAAATCCAGTTCGATCTGGCAAATTATAAAACTAAACTTGCTATGCACTCCTCCTTATGGAGGAATTCAAGGAATGATGCGTTTGATTCCAGAATATATAATATATTCAAGGAATCGGATGTTATTTGTGTTTGATATTAAGACAAAAAGTCTCCAAGCCGCCCAAGATTGAGTTTAGGTTTGCGAAAACGAACCTACCCTAAAGTTGTGTCATTATAAAGGTTGAGCAGAGTTTAATATGTAACAAAACATAGGGCGGTGGAATTTAATTTTTCATGTGTTATGTTCTAATATCTATGGCAAGTTATTGCCTCCATGACAAAGACAGATTGCTAAACCAACTTACTTCCTCTATACAAGGTGATGGGTAAGTTAGGTACCTGCTGCTCCCATAAGAATATATCGTATGCCTCATTAAATATTCTGTTTCTCCCTTCTTTTCTTTTCCTAAAAATGTATTTTCATGTTTTTATTGGATAAAGGTCACATATCTGCTTCCAACATCAAATCTCATTTTTTTTACTAGAAAGGCAGAATTATTGGTTGAATGTCGGCCATTGGACTTTATATTAATAAGGGTGTGAGTATGATTATTGGAACCGATTAATCACAAAATTCAAGACACGTGGGCAAGATTTTGGTTTGATTAATTAAGAGATGACTTGTATGCATTATATCTAGATGTATTTAAGGTTATCTCTAGCAACTGCAATTTGGGCCATCGCGATTTGCTGATTGGCTTGTTTGCCATCGGACATTTTGAAAATAATATAAATCGATCTATTGTTTGGTCATTGGTGTTTTTTTATTATAGTTTTCCCATGTTGGAACAAATCAAGTTTCCTCATGGGCAACCAGGCCCCCTGGTTATGGGTACCCATAAAAAAATTTATACACATGAAAAAGTGACACGTGGACTGTCTCCATATTTTAGGTTCCTTGAAATATATACATAAAGATATGGATAACCTTTGTCTTGCTTTTTTTTTTTTTGAACTTGTTCGTGACCTCGTTTCTCCATTTCTACTTCAACACCCCCACCAAGAACACCCCCTAGCTATGACTCATTCTGCGAGATGCCATGCCTGCATTTTGTTTTTATTTGACTGGTGGCTTATCTTAACACATGACCCATAAGGATTCCATTTGACTAGCTATTAATTTGCATATATATGTGTAGTACTTCGTGGTTCAGAATTTCTTGTCTCAAGTTATAAGCTAAGTTAATTATTGATTTTTCAGAATTCAACTAGCAATAGTTCGTGAAACGGGAAACAGTCCATAGAAACCTTTGTAAATTTCCTTTAGTTTGACTTTGAAACGCACTCTCCATTCTTCGATTGATTGATTTCTGTAATCTGTCTTTTGGTTACCAGTTTAATAGTTTAAATATAAGTTTGATAACCAAACGGCGAGAATTAGTTTTAGACAATTACATATAGACCGATAGCTAGCTAACCCTATTTATTGTTTTTCCTTTAATATAGTTGATGATTTCATAGCTATTTTTCCTTCAGAAAGATTACCTTCCATAAGCGCAATCACTTAATTATTTGAACCACCGATTTTAATGGTAGTTAATCAAGGTGCACTCAAGCTAGTTGCTCAAATATATATGCTTCTTGTAAATTTTATAAGTAACACTTAATAAACTATATAAAGTATATATAAGATGTTTCTAATATTAAGAGGTACACTAAAGACTGAACAATAACCATAATACTCTAATGATTGAAGAGATTAAATATGCTTTACAGGTTGGAAGCACTCAGGTAGCAAAAATGCAAAAATACGGGTATTCATTGGTTAAGTTTTGAGGAATTCTATCCCTTCTCTTGCATCACCAGACCCCCAAAAAACAAATGACAAACTGTCTACATGGCATGTTTTTAATAAACCTGATCACGTAGTTATGTAAGCGGACATCTTACATTAAATTCTTTACAACCTATGACTTTATAAGCGATAAAAAGGTTACACCATCAATCACAATCGAAGGTTGTTTAGTCTCCTTCATGGAGCTGCTGTTGGTTTGGAATATACCAAGCATCCAGAATATTAATTGATTAGTGTTTGTAAGTTGAAATACTGAAATAATATAATGTTATAGTACCGGTAAAAACTTTACACCAATGAATCAATTGTTATGAAGGAAAGCAAAAATATGTTTATTGCTTCCAAGAAAGTGGGACGCCTAATTGGCCACACGTGTTGCTACGCCGTCGGGTCTATGTTAATCTTCATTATCTTGGTAGTAGTAATCTAATCTAATGCATTTGACTAATCAAACATATTCTAATCACTTCAATGACAACCCTAAAGATAAGTTACTAAAGTACTCAGTCTTAGACATGTCTTGCCAAATAGACGGATACCATAAGAAAAGATGGTAAAACGCTGTCATGATGTTAATTATTCTTATAACTTTGTGGCCAATTTTATCTGCACGTATCAAAATAAAACGATACTGTTTACCTAACAAATTATAGTTGTTGCTCATTTGACAACGTCCATGCTACTATTCATCGTATATATACTTAGTATTAGTAAATAAACATTTAGACGTGCATCGGGCATGGACACACACACACACACCACTATACAATACATCACTCATGTCTCTACATGGGGCGGTGATTTTTATGTAAATTCCCTCTCCTACAGATACAGCTTCACGTTGGCTACGTGGAACGGATAGACAATAATTAAAAAATTTTTGTGGAGTGAGCCACGATTAGCATCACCGCACAATTAGCTATGGTGATGGCAACGTTAGATTAAGGAAAAATAAATCATGAATCACCATAAAATCGGTTATGGTAAAGCTGGTCGAATAGGAAAGAAAAAAGTGTGATTTCAGTTGATGGGGATACATACGCTGATATCATTGTGACTACCTTTTTTTTATGTGAAATATTCTGATTACCATTAGCCATACATACTCGGAGAAAATTTCGTAGCTTTGTTCTTGAACTGGGATAATGAACATCAAATTATATGGTCATATTTGCTAATTATGAAGAGGCGACGAAACGTGTTCAAAACGGTAATGATCATTAAGCTAATGATCATCAAAAAGAGGAACAAAAAAGATCTCCCTGATAATTCCAGAGATTTGTACTCTGCCTTATATTAATCCAAGAATGGGGGAGGCGGGCTACAAATCCAAGGCAATGTTTTCCATGTTTAATTGCTTTCTTTTTTTTTTTTCTTTTCCTTCTTGAATGTTTTTTTTTTTTTATCTTCCTTATCTTTTCACTTCGTGATGTATGATTTGATGCTCCTAGTGTATATGGAATACAAGAGCATAGGATCCAAATCCAAGGAAAGTATACAAATCTAATTAATTGTCTTGAAAATATGGGGCAGCAGTAAACTTAAAGATGAGCTTATTCTGTTCATACCCAGGGAAACAAAGCCTCTTTTCTTTTGGGTCTGCAGAAACAAAGCCAGACACAATTGACATAATAATAATGCCCCAGCTCCAGTCAAAACAAAGGTAACATGGACAATTAATGGGGTCCAACATTGAAGACTTTCCTCACTGTCCCATTCTCTCCCCACCAATCCACCCACCAGCTAAAGGGAGTACTTATGGTGGTGAAGTCTCCTCGTATTATTAATTTACTGCTAATATAATGAGAAAAAAAAAAAAAACAATGGCCGTTGGCCAGCCACCTTTACAGTCATCCCCTGATGCCTCTTCATGATTAGTATAAATTATTACTACTAGTCTCATATAATTAGGGTTATTTTTTCGGATTACTTAGTTACTTACTTGCTTTACTGTCTTTGTAAAGTCTCTCTATGCACCCCCGTCGCCATCAGAACTCCTAACAGGCTAACACTCCATTCGTGTCCTCCTTCAATTTGAGGACCTAACTTTTTCACTCACCAATTAAAACGATTGCCTCTGTTATCATCACTTATCTCTACTACTAGTAATTACTTGGTGGTTACAGCATTAGCATCGACATCATTAGGTCATTTATTTCACCCAAAAAAACAATCATTGGGAGTAGTACCAACTTTCTCTTAACATCAAATAAATGTCTGTTAATTTTCTCGCAATAATCCAATGTGGTGAATAGTTTTGGACTTGGTTTTAGATTTTTTTACACCACCGTAAAAGAAAACTGCAACAGATTAAGTCACTTCGGTAAACGTTCTTCAGTTTCTTATGAATATAACATTTTCCAATTTTTAGACATGTAAAAAATGACAAGAAATAAAGTTCGAGTAATTTCCTTCGGTATTGGTTATTATTTTTTACTTGTTTTTCTAAAAAAAATTATCACGATGATGCCCTTTCTTCTTTGAGGAGCGTAAATTAACGACCTTTTTTATTAACTTTTAACAATTTATCTTCTTGGCTCGACAAAACAAAATTAAATTTAATTAGAGTGAAGAATGACGTTAACCTTGGTATGCATTACGCCACCCCGTAACGTTCCCATCCTCACCTAACCGCGTTCATGCCGCCCGCGTGACAAGACGTAACCGACCCTCCAGAAACCGTTTCGGACCAAAAAAATGCTTGGCATATTCTGATAGACCCACGTGTCCTTAATCTACACGTGGCACATGCTGATTGCTGGTTTCCCAAACCATTCAGTTTCTTGTGCCATTGTCTAAACTGACCACGAACCAGTAGATATCCAAAAAAAATAAAAAATTATAATGCCCCCACAATTCCGGTCCACTGAATTAATCACTACTACTATTGATAAACAAACAAGGCACTAAATATAATATAATCGCATTTCAAGTCCGTAATAAGTTTCACAGGTTGTTGACGTGGCAGGTGATTGTCTTTAATTTTTCTTTTATTGATGTCAGAGCTGGTGATTGTCTTGATTGAATCAAACTATGATACTCTTGAATTTTTTGAATAAAAAATTATAATCTAAGTAATAAATAAACCTACTATTATCATTTAGGTTTTTTTTTTTAAAGGGAGATTTGGGTTGGGTTTTAGGCTTTAGCAAGGAAGAAGAGGTAAAAGGGTGAGGGAGACATGGGGTTTGGTCTGTGGGTTAGGGGTCAGGAAATGAGGGATTAAGGGACTGTCCAAATTGCCAAGGAGAGAGGAGGCAGATGGGGAGTGGGCCCGGAAGTGGGATTAGTGTAAGCTAAATAGGGGACACTTTGTGGGTCCTCTTTCTGTGTTTTGTTTCTAACTCAAATCTATCTATGTATAATGGGCGGATTTTTCCCCTTCTTTTTATTTTCATTTTTATATTCCTCACAAATCTTTGGTTTCAAGAGGGTAAGTCAAAGCCAGCCGGCTACTTTAATTCCTAAATTCTTTACATTAAAATCCAACCACCGACGCTAATGTTTTATCTTCTGCCACCTCCTGAGGATTTCCTCCCAAACCGTGACAAATCTTCCAATTCCGGCGGGTTTGCCTCAAAATCAGCGCTAATTGGTCGACTTATCACTGGATCATTTTTCCTTCTTCTGTAACCCAACTAATTATTTGAGGTGTAATCTACTCATTTCCATTTGCGTTTACCGTGTTTAGGGCGCAGTAAAAGAAATTTCAGTTATGGAGGCCAAATTTATACGAACGAAAGAAGGTTCCATTCAAATAAAGCATGTGACAAAATATCATATGGATGCAGATGAATATTCAGGAAACAATTAAAAAAATTGTGAGAAAATATATGGAGAAAATAAGATATATATATATATATATTTAAAAAACTATTGGTATGATGTGTAACAAATTAATTGTTGATGAATTCCCCAAATCAACAATATAAAATTTAAGTATTTGGGTGCTGGATTTTGCCTGTATCTTTGGTTATGCCACAAAATATTCATTAAGTTATATATAATCTTTTAATACCTTCGCAATAACATTTATATTTTTATCACTTTCTAGATCACCAATTTTGTCAGAAAAAAAAGTTCACCAATTTTCTGTTGAACTTTTTTTCTCTAATAACTCTCCAGCGACTTCACTTTGAAACAAATAAAATGGTTTTAGTTGCATCTTAGTCGCTTTACAAATTTTATCCAACAAATTTTGAAACAAATAAAATGCTTATGATGAGAAAATGAAGGAAGTTTTTTTCTCTTTTACTTTTTTTTAAAAAAGGAAGGTTGCTTAGAGTAATGTTTATATGGACTGCCTCCTAAAACCAACAAAAAAATATTTTAATTTAGGAATGTTTGCTCGGAACAGAAGGAATACTTTTATTGATAAAAAAAATCTTACCAATCAATTTTTTATTTATAGGGGATGATATAGTATAATTGTATAAATTTGACATTGTGGGTTCTTGATTATCTTTGCTAAACTTACCTCTTTTTTTTTTAACCGAATCTTTGCTAAACTTACCACGACCACGAAAAAAGTGAAAGGAAATAAGGAATCATATCAAAACTTGACAACTCTGTGACCCTGGTTTTAAGCAAATGTTTTGATTCCATTGGTTGCTTCATTAGCGGTTGTTTAGAGGACAAATAGGCATTATTATGCATTGCCATCTCTTTCAGTGCATTTAAGAGATTTTTGTAAAAAAACATTAATTTCAGGAGAGAGCACGGGGCCACCTTCCTTATCTTCTCTTTGAGAAACGCCAATTCCGTTGTGCCACAACGCTCCGTTTTGTTGCTTTCTCCCTTATGTTCTTTTTTACCTGGGGAAAAAGAAAAACAGTAACACTTGATCCTCGTTAAAGTAGGACGTGAAGGGGAAATAACTAAAGGTGAAAATATTACCACTTCTTTTTTGAAACTTTAAAAATATTACCACTAAGCGATGAATGAAAATACTCTTTCCGACCATTGTCCCTCCTCAACCTATCTATCCTTGTAGGTGTTTTATAGTGGGGTTGCATTCATCAATATGTTCTAATCGAAGGCATTTATTGAGAATTACATAGTCCACTTTTACCTAACTATATGTACTTCCCTGCCGAAGTCAATTCTTTTTTAACCAGCCTTTTGCTTTAGTTTATAAGTTGGCATCTTCTTGACAAAGAAAAAGGTTGTATAATCGTTTCTTTTGTTAACTTGGCTTCTTTTGAAGGGTTAATTGTTCCAATGAACATTTGTCGAATATATTCCGCAAATACATGGCATGTAATTCCTCTGTTTTCTTTTTTTTTCTCCCACGTATTGAGCTGGTATTATATAGCAAATAAAGTGACATTAATAAAATTTAATCTCGTCGGGTAAAAAATCAACGGCCTCCTCATATATTTTTATTTCTAACATCCACCAATAGAATCACCCACTACGTTAGATTCTATATTTTCTTTACAAAAGAGAAGGGAAATAAGATTTATTCTGGCCTTTTGAAATGTTCTCCTTTTTTCAGGTTAGGAATATATTGTGGGCAGGTATAGTCAGGGTCAATCCGCTTAAAGTAACACCGATTACCAAATTTATATGGTTTAGCTTTCTAATGTTTGCCCATAAATAGATCCACAGAATTCCAATGGGCGGGGTGGCTTACATGGATTCGACGGGGAATAGCGCACATTTTTTGCAGTTTTTTTTTGTCTTTTGTACTTGTTTATCGTCAATGCATTTTTTTTCTTTTGCGGACCCAAAATGTCAAAAATCATACCCCCATTGGAAAAACCGAGCATAAGGGTGTTATTGTCGAAGGACTTCTTAGACATTTTCCACATGTCATGTACCCATCCTCGTTTGGTGATGATTGAATCAGTTTCATTGATTTTTTTTATTGATATCAATTTTGAAAATGGTTTTTTTTTAGTTTAAAGAATTACAGGAATTTTTAGTTGTTTTCATCAATTGGCCGTCCTTAATTGTGGGCATCCAAGATATTTATGTGTTGACCCGTACGTGTTTGAATTACTTTTTGTGATCTTGTTGGTGTGTAGCGGAGGGCAGGGAGGAAGATTTAAAGCTCCCGAATATATTCCTAAAATCTGAATCTAACTTTTTCCATATTATTGTATATCCTAGTGTTTAGTAGATAATATTCAACTCAATCCGATAAGATGTTGGGATACTAAAGCATGGGAAATTCACGATTGTTGGATATGACTTATATTTATATTTTAATAATATACCATCTTCTGATTCTCTTACTTGTAAAATGATCATAAGTTATCGACAAAAAGAAAAGACCACAAGTTTAACTAATTACTCCATAAACCAATTGCGAGTTCTCCTTTCATTTGTATGCTAGAAATTAACTCTCCAAATTTCTAGAAATTGAATTCCATCTGAATTTGGTCTTCTTTTATGTAAAACTACAGAAGTAAATTAGTTTTCCGATATTTAAAGTTTTTGAGAGGACTTCAACTCTTATATTTGACACATATGTAAACAGTAAACCTGCCAACGAAGGTTGGCTTAGTTGGTTGAGGTTCAGCAAGTACCTATTTGATTGAGAGTTCGAATTCCACTGACCGTCTCTCTTAATGGGTAATCTATAAATACCACCGGTGGTTTGTCCTGCCCTAGACTGCAGGAACCTCCCCTCAACCTAAATTTTTTTTAACAAAAAAAAATTAAACTGCTCTACGAAGACAACAAGCCATTGGCTAAATTTAAAAATCTTGTATCACTAATTCTTGTACTAGATGTCATTCCTTGATGAGGTTCATGTCACAAATTTTCTACTAAAATGACCTATAATTAATTCATCTAATATTTGGACAAAAAAAAAACACTAATATCTTCACATGTTTGCATAAGAGATACCGATCGAATGGATACAACCATATGTTTCCTCCACAATTGGTTTTGGTTGCTTCCCACCAGAGCAGGTTACTTGACCGTCAGGCCCTAAAAAAATCCAACGTACTTACCAGGCTACCTTTAATTTGCTGCTGCTGTGCTTGATTCCACTACAACTAGTACAACACCAATTGAATTGAGTTCGTTTCAGTTCAAAAAGGAACCGAATCAATTCAATGCTGCCCCAAAAATGAACATGGGGGGTGGTGGGCAATTTNGGGAGGTTGGTACGATTGGCTGAAATGAAACAACAGTGGACAGAGACCAGCGGGGACAGTGATTAAATAAGGAAATAAGAATTGCTGTATGGTATTTTTAATTTTCTTATGGGTATTAAAATTACTACTATTCAGGACAAAGATTCCTCCATTTGTTGCTTTAGACCATACACAACTGCTATTAGACAATACATGTGGGCCCCCACTGACCTACGCCCCCTTCCTACTTACTTACTACTACTGCTCCTTTGCCTTTGCCACCAACACGTGAACTTGCCTGTCAATTTCTCGCCACCCGCCCCCTCTAATCTCTCGTGTTCGTTGACGATATGGGAACCGGATTTTCGGGGCTAGCCGATTGATTGTAATGTAAACAAGACAACATTTTTAGTGTGGAAATTGAATGAGGTTTCCCCTTCGGAAATTAGGATTAAAGTTTTTTTTTTGGCAGAAAAACATGTTTACGAGATATGAACCTGTCAAATTCATTACAATTCCAGAAAGAGAAATCTTTTATTTAATTCATAGTTTGCAGTCAAAATTTACTCGTATTAAAGTCTTCACAAAAATTAATAACAAAAACTTGCTTGGAAATTAGTTTACTTTCTTGCGAGATTTCCAAAGGAAAACAAATAAATGGGGGAAGAAAAAAATTTAACGTATTCATAAGAAAATGACATGAAACTTTGTTTCTGTTTTTTTCCTACTTGCAATGTGATTTCACTATTGTTTAAAGTTGCAATTATTCGAGGTTCTCAAAAAAAAGTTGTTATTATTTGCATTATTTGAATTAAAGTATCACCTAATCACAATTATACCTCCTTAGCGGATTACAACTATACTTCCATTTATACAGTAATTTCACGTGAAGGCTTCAATCTTATGTGTAAAAGTAAACAAACATTCCAAATACGGAAAAAAGGCAAGTTTCCAACAAATTTTATCACCAAGGCAAAGTTTATAGAAAGTAATATTGCCATTTTGTCAATAAAGCAAGGAAGCTCCACTTTTTTTTTGTCCGGTTTTCTCTCAGTCTCCCGCTAAAGCCTTTGTCGACTTCCCAAACAATTTGTCACAGCCTCGGTTAAATTTCTCAGGTAAAAATGAAATCCTGCACGCACGAGATAGCATGGGCAATAACAGACCAACAGCTGTTCGTAGCTGTGGTGCCCTACCACCCGGGGCGCACAAAAGCCCACAACACAATGGGTACAGAGAAGGCATGTTACCATGTTAGTAATAAAAAAAAAAAGTAAGCGCGCTAACGTGCGCCGGGACATGTAAACTGCGCACCCATTCCTTTTGTAATAATCCCCTCCCTTCCCTTCCTCCTCACATCCATCCAAACCTGCCCGTTGATAGCACGACAAAACCACTTCCCCATAAAAACAGAACAACTTTCCCAGTAACGTCACAACAAGCGACGTCAGTCCCGATCCAATCACAAATCGACACAACCCAGACGGCGAAACCAACGCCGTCTGCTCCCAAATTTTTTTTTCTTTTCTCTCTCCAAAGCCGCCTTTATTAATAAACCACGACGATGTCGCTTTTTTTAAAACTGGTCCTCACTCGTCCTCTCCTCTTACACATCTCCTCCACCGGCTCACCCGGTAAGAAAAAGGCAGCGTGACCGGTGAGTGCCGGTTTTTCCTCCCTTCCCCCAAACAGAAAAAACTGGGTTAGAAATTGACCGCGGTTGAAATGATTGCCCGTAGTTTTGACCACTCTGGTTAAGTCTCGGCTCTCTCTCTTTCTCTGTCCTCACAGACGCACACACACAAGAGGGAGAGAGATAGAGAAGAGAGAGAAATCGAGAGAGAAAAGCACTGTGTACGACACGACACCTGCGTAGCTGCAATTGCTCAGCTTAAGAGAAATAAGGAGCAAAAAAGCCTGTGGTTGTTGCAGGAAGAGTGAGACGCAGAAAACGACTGGAGAGAGAAGAGGAAGAGGAAGAGGAGCGGTTGTTGTGGTGAAATGAGTGTGGCTTTTTAGGCTCTAGAGAAGAGAAGGTGAAGATTAACTGCTTTGATCGAAGTTAGTGAGAGAAAAGTGGAGACGAAAAGTTAGTCATGGTTGATTAGAGTGGAATTTCGCCGGTGAATGAGAGATCTGAGCTGAGAGGAACGTTATTTTTGTGTTTTGTATGTATATGGCCTCGTCCGAGATGTCGACCAAGGGTAATAGTGGAAACTTGAGAGGAGGAGAGAGCTTCTCTTCTGGCTACAGCGAGCCTATGGAGACCAGGAACGCCATGGAAGGGCAGAAAGGTCATTCCACGCATTCCGGCTCCGCCAGAGGTGATGAATTTCGCCGGCGAGGCTTTTCCCGTTTCTGTTTCCGTTTTCTTCTCTTAACTTACCTGTGAGGTTTCTGATTTCTGAGTTTGTTTTTGTTACGCGCGTGTGGTGCAGACGCCGAGACGGCACTGTACACCGAGCTGTGGCACTTGTGTGCTGGCCCTTTGGTTACCGTCCCCCGTGAAGGTGATCGTGTCTTCTACTTCCCTCAGGGGCACATCGAGCAGGTTGTGTCTACGCCTAATTTTTACCGTTCTTTGCTTAAATTCGCTATGTTGGTTCAGTTTTGGCATAATTTTGCCTGAGAAAGCATCTGTTTCTTTTTTTTTAATAAAAAAATGCTTAAATGGAGGAAGCTTGTCTCTGTTTCCTTGTTGTAATTCGCTTTTGGTGGTTTTAGGTGGAAGCCTCTACAAATCAGGTAGCCGACCAGCAGATGCCAGTGTACGATCTTCCGTCGAAGATCCTGTGTCGAGTGATCAACGTTCATTTAAAGGTATGTTAGTGTCTAATCTGTTCCAGTTTTCGTTGAAATTTTACATCCGGGCTTAGCTGATGGTGTGTGAGTGATGGATTGCTGCAGGCTGAGCCAGATACTGATGAGGTGTTTGCTCAAGTTACTTTAGTGCCCGAACACAATGTAAGTGGTGCTTATTGACTTGGTGATTTACGGTTGTGGACGTCTGTGGTATTCGTTGTGGGTTTGAGATTCTTATGGATTGTGGGTTTCTGATTTTCAGCAAGACGAGAACGCTGTGGAGAAGGAGCCACCGCAGCCACCACCTCCACGGTTCCACGTTCATTCTTTTTGCAAGACGCTGACTGCCTCTGATACCAGCACTCATGGTGGATTTTCAGTGCTTCGGCGTCATGCGGATGAATGCCTTCCGCCACTGGTTGGTCTCGACCTTCTTATAGTGTGGTTATTATGGATTTGCTCTTTAACAATTTCCAAAACTTTAAAAATTCAGATTTTTAAGTGCATTTTTTTAACTTGCCGGCTTGTGTAACAGGACATGTCTAGGCAACCTCCAACTCAGGAATTGGTTGCCAAGGATTTGCACGGGAATGAGTGGCGCTTCCGACACATTTTCCGAGGTACGTTTACTGGTAGCTGAACGGTCTTATCCTTCATGGCTTCTGCTTGTTATACTAACAATCTGGCTGTAGTGAACCCGAATGTGAACATATGTTTCCGTACTTTTATTGCTGTGGAAGGATGAGCATGTTTGTGTTGAATTTTATTTTGTTTGTTCTGTAGCATTCAATCATTCATCAGTTTTCTTTTTCCTCATTTCTTGATAGGTCAACCACGAAGGCACTTACTCCAGAGCGGGTGGAGTGTGTTTGTTAGTTCCAAAAGGCTCGTTGCTGGAGATGCCTTTATATTTCTAAGGTATGGTACTTTCTTCGCTCTTTTATAGTTTATTCTGTACTTGACTTTCCTATATGCATGGTGGAACCTTTTTTTAATTTTGGCTTTTGAATTGCAGGGGTGAGAATGGAGAACTTCGAGTTGGTGTTAGGCGTGCCATGAGACAGCAGGGTAATGTTCCGTCGTCTGTTATATCCAGTCACAGCATGCATCTGGGAGTGCTTGCTACCGCTTGGCATGCCATCTCAACAGGAACAATGTTCACTGTTTATTACAAGCCTAGGTATGGATGGTTATGAAATTCATTACATATTTCCTTCTATAAAGTTGTTGGTGAGAAAATGATGAGGGGTGCTGTTCTGTTGTATTTGTACTGGTTTGTTGATTCTAAATTTATTGTTTTAATCTTGTCTGAAATTGGTACTTGCATATATTGTACTATAGGACAAGCCCGTCTGAGTTCATTGTTCCATATGACCAGTATATGGAGTCTGTTAAGAATAATTATTCCATCGGGATGAGGTTTAAAATGCGATTTGAGGGAGAAGAAGCTCCGGAGCAGAGGTATGTGCTTGAATTCTGCATATTATCTATTCATTTTCAGCAACAACTGCCCGAGTGATTTTGCAGCAAAAGTTTCATCTTTGACTCAACCATTTTCTTTTCGTCTCTGGTTTTTTATTTTTGTATTCTATTGTCCATTTGGGATGGACTTTGATCGTGTGCGATTCCTTTCTTCTAGATTTACCGGTACTATTGTTGGAATTGAGGATGCTGATTCCAGTAGGTGGCGAGACTCTAAGTGGAGATGCCTTAAGGTACGCTTCAAGAGTTTGCAATTGCTTGTATTCCTTTTATTGAGAGAGCTCAGACTATAACTTTTACTGTTGGTTTTAGGTGAGATGGGATGAAACTTCTACCATACCTCGACCAGAGAGAGTTTCTCCATGGAAAATCGAACCTGCTCTGGCTCCTCCTGCACTGAATCCTCTTCCAGTTCCTAGGCCAAAAAGGCCTCGAACAAATATGTTGCCATCCCCAGACTCGTCTGTTCTGACTAGAGAAGGTACAATTATACAATTCAGCTCTGCAATTTCTCATGCAACTATACTCTGATCTAATGTGGTTCAGTTCTTTCTAACTTTTCAAAATTGATTAGGTTCATCAAAAATGACTATAGACCCTTCGTCTGTGAGTGGATTTTCAAGGGTCTTGCAAGGTCAAGATGTATCGACCTTGAGAGGCAATTTTGCAGAGAGCAGTGAGTCTGATGTTGGTGAGAAGTCCGTCATGTGGCCACCTTCGGTGGATGATGAGAAGATCGATGTTGTTTCTGCTTCAAGAAGATATGGATCATTTGGTTCTATTCCATCAGTGAGGCATGAACCTACCTACACAGATTTGCTATCTGGCTTTGGGGCAAATGCAGATGCCACCCGTGGTTTCTGTACACCATTCGTTGATCAAACTGCTGCAGCTCCAAATCCTATTAGTAAACACATGGTAGACCCTGAAGGCAAGTTTAATTTGATTGCCAGTCCATGGTCCTTAATGCCTTCGGGTCTTTCACTCAAGTTGACAGAGTCCAATACAAAGGTTCCTCTGCAAGGCAGTGACATGGCCTACCAATCTCGAGGAACTGTCAGTAGATGCAGTGCATTTAGCGAGTATCCAATGCTTCAGAGTCGTAGAATTGAACAAACACGTGGCAGCTGGTTAATGCCTCCGCCATCTCATTTTGAGAGCCATTCTCATTCAAGGGATATAATTCCTAAACCGATGTTGGGACAAGAACATGGGACCGGGAGAACTGCAGATGGAAACTGCAAGCTCTTTGGAATACCCCTCATTGGTAACCCCTCCACAGCCGAGACAACACAACCTCATAGGAACACGACAAATGAGCTAGTGAGTCATTCCCATTCCATCAGTCACCAACGTGTTGTGGAATCTGATCAACGGTCTGAACAGTCCAAGGGTTCCAAGATGGGTGATGATAATGAGCATGAGAAACAATTGCAAGCCAGTCAGTTGCATGGGAAGGATAATCATGGCAAATCTCAAACTGCTTCAACTAGGAGTTGCACTAAGGTTTGGCTCGTTTTTTTGAAACCATCTTTTCTGTTGATTATATGTGATTATTTGGATGTATCTGACAAATTAGGGCACTATACTTTTAGGTTCACAAGCAAGGAATTGCACTTGGTAGGTCAGTGGATCTTACCAAGTTCAACAACTACGATGAGCTTATTGCTGAATTGGACCGGTTGTTTGAATTTAATGGGGAATTGATGGCTCCCAACAGGAACTGGCTGATTGTTTATACTGACGATGAGGGTGATATGATGCTTGTTGGAGATGATCCCTGGCAGTAAGGATTCTTCTTTCATTTGTTTGTGCATGTATATCTTGCTGTCTTAAGGAAATTCTAGAACTCCTTCCTTGATTTTCTTTCTGATTGAATGTATATGCTTGCTGTTATATAAATCAGGGAATTCGTTGGCATGGTCCGTAAGATTTCCATTTCTACCAGAGAGGAGGTACAGAAGATGAAGCCTGGGGCCTTAAATCCAAAGGTCGATGAGACTCCACTGGATGCGGAAAGTGTGGAGGCAAAGGAAGTGAAACATTTGCCACTTCCTTCGGCTTCTAGCCCAATCAATTCCTAGGTTGACCACTTTTGAGTTCTAGGTAATGATGATTATTTTTGGTTATTTTTTCATTTTTTTTTGTCGAGGGTTATTTTTTCACATTTTCCTTCTTATGTCTGCACTTCGTTTCTGGCATATAATCTTTCAGATACTAGACACCTTTTATGCTCCTTTCCTTTTTTTCCTGCCAACTAGGGTGGCTTTTTTCTCAGTAGCAGATTCAGAGCGTAGAGTTAAACTTTATCTTGATCTTTAACCTTGTCTTCTCAGGTTTTGGGCGCTGGCAGGTGAAAGGGAAGGTATTGCCATTTTCAGTTGGGGGAGAACTGACATGGGTTTGAGTCGGCCTCTTTGAAATGGCTGGTTTATTGGTATCTCAGAGACTGATGGGAAGAACGATATAATCCAATTTTGGACATTTTATGGAGTTAGTTGTAAGGAGTCAAGTTATACATAATTATATATACCCCGTACGTTTGAAGAAGGTAATGGGGTTGCCTTGCCTTTTCTCAAACCATCCTTGTACATAGCTTTCTCTACCCTCTTTCCACCCTTTAATGTAAGTAAATACATCGTCTAATGGCTTTCTGGGAAGGCTCCATGGCGCTTAAACGTTCCATTTTATATTACTTCCCTTGTGCCTGATCTCTCGAGTTGTGTTGTGAGTTTTGTCCGTGGATATCTTTAGGTTTTGGAGGGATTGCTATATAGTTGATGTGCTTCATTAATCTCTTGGCTGTAAATAAATAAGATAGATCGAATGTAAGGTTGTGGTCCAGTCTTTGCTGACCCATTTCTTTTGGAACCGTATCATTGCATTGCAAGCAGTGCCGCTGATGTGAATAGTGGGATTGCAGTGTTTTGCATGTGGGTTGCTGGGCCAGCATTCCTCTTCCTGTTGGGCATAACCTCTATGGAGGTAACAAGCTTGTGTCCACCTCGTGGAAGATAAGATCACATGATTCTGTGTTTCATGTTTTATAAGCTTCATTTTAGGGGTACCGGTGACATAACATATACGGAGGTATCTTTTTTACCTAACCAGTCCTAAGGATTCTGATCCCTCTCTGATCTGGTTATGTGGCTGTGTGTATTTGAACATACGTTGTCGGGTCCATAGCCGGCTCCATGAGGTTTTGGTGAAAGAAGGTCCTCTGAGGGTACTTTACAGTTTCTTGGTGTATGGATTTCCTTCCAATTCCCATATGTAA
Organism: Turnera subulata; assembly: GCA_028386065.3. Lineage (NCBI taxonomy): Eukaryota > Viridiplantae > Streptophyta > Magnoliopsida > Malpighiales > Passifloraceae > Turnera > Turnera subulata. The sequence goes on along the minus strand of JAKUCV010000418.1, from coordinate 606,100 downwards.
AAGGTGATGCCAAAGCAATGAAGTTGGTTCGAACTCCTTTGGCATTTGATTGACGACGATAAGTGGATAACTCCTATTGGATATTTTGGGATAAGAGGATAAGGTGGTATTGGTAATGAAGTTAATGGGTCAGTGCAACTTATTTTCTTTTTTCTTCATCCTCAGTTTATTTATTTCGAAACAAAGTCGAATGAAAACGATCGGTATTAAAAGCAGCTTAGTTATGCCAATTGCGTATTATTATTTTTCTTAACACCTTCAAGGATGTATATACCGTAAGGAAGCAGCCTATGTTGGCAAGGGTAATGTTCTCACCAAGTACTGGACCCAACCCTATTGTTTTTCATAATATCCCTCAATGGTGTACATCTGGAGAATCTTCCCGTTGGAATAGATGCGGTCTTCCCTGCACTTTCCTGTTCTGTTATGAATACGTTGTTGATTTTCGTCTCCTGTACACGTCAAAAGTATGTATCAACAGCCAAGCCCACAGGGATGATGAGAAAAAAAGATTAACCTTTTTCCAGATGGGCAATGACTTGAACACTCGGATTTCCAACTGTGTCTAACAAAATTGCACCAACTTTTGTATTTGTTTTCTTGTCCGCTTCTGATGTTGCGTTTCCTAACTACTAAATGTCTGAAAAACAACTGTTGCAGACTTAATGTCCGTTACAAAATCGGGAAAGATAGCCGATGAGCAACACTTGGATAGCGTGACCATTGGCCTTGTTATCAAAGTAGACTAAGAGGAAGTTAAAATGCTTAAAATTTGTTACTGTGCCGGCTTTGGTTGGGATTTCTCTAGCTTAACCAAAGGATTTTGAGTCCCTATTCTTGGAAAGACAATAGGCTAAAGGTCAGGCCCTCATCCTTTATGATTATGTCATGCATGTATCCGATTAGTTTGGGTGGGTTGTTATTTCTTAAACATTGGCTTAGAATAAGAGAAAAACAGCTTTAAAGTTTAAAGACGAAGATGCAGTTCAAAAAACAAAGAGATGAAGATGCTGGGGAGTGGGGAGGATTGCGTTCTTACAACGTTTCCACTTTTGACTTGGCAACGTAAGAAGCAGTAACGCGACTGGAGATGATTTGTCTTATCCATCGTTAGTTAGGTGTCATGGACTTACGTGGGCTAATATCAAATTAAACTTCAATTATACATGATTTACTATCAATCCTTTGTCTTTTAAGGAACGAAAATTACAATTTTCTTTAAGTCCAAATTAGATAATAGATATCGAGATATGCCTCATCCTGACTATACTCTGAGAATGAAACATTATTGATCTGTTGCCAACTAAAACCTCGTTTGAATTGATCAGCATCCTCTTTCCTCTCATCTCCTTTGCAGTTAATCTTAGGCCAGTGGAATAGAAATTGGCCTTGAATTTATCTCTAAAAGAGGGGAAAATGGAGCTTTTTATTAAATAAGCTTAAAAACAAAACATAAATTATCCGAACTCGGTTTCTTTCAACTCAATGTACGATGAATTTTTTTCCTGAACTATGAGCTACCCTACAAAAGCCTATGGCAGCTGGCTAAAATTTAATGATTGCCAGAAAGGAGGCAACTAACTGGCAAACAAAAAAAAAACACCTAGCATCATTCTTGTCCTTGTTGATAGACAGCAGATGGTCATGACTTTGCTCCTGGTTTAGTATCGCTGTTACATCACGCCATGAAAGCCAGCTGAGTCCAGGAGTACAGCTTTAATTTGCTCAGGATGGACGTCCTGTCCTTCTTTACATTGCTGGGAAAAAGTTAACATCTCATGAGTATATATATAGAAATAGAAACCACTGAGAAGAGACGAGTCATTTTCACTAGACTTATAAAAAAAAAAAGGGTCATTTCACTAATGCTTTTGATGATAGACTACAAATCATTATCGAGTCTTGGTTTACAGACCTTTTAAGAAGATAACTGGAAGGCTCTGAAAAGGGTAATTAGTATTTTATTTTGAAGTTACTAAGCATTATACAAAAGCGTCTTCCTCATTTCAGCAGCAGTTACAGGCTTAATTCTTTTGTTAAGGGAGAATCGCAATTTGATATTCTTGCTGTTTAATACTCAAAACACTTTGCGGGGGAAAGTTAAACCTTATGTGGTAAGTATGATTGAAGAAAGGAAATTTACCTCAGCTCGGAAGATATCCATGGCAAAACCATTGAAGCAGCTAATGACAGCTTGCTGGATGTCTAGTCCAAGGTTATCCAATGCTCTCATAGTGGACAGCAAAAGACCAGGTCTGCGGCCACAGAACATGTGGATGTTCACAGCTCTTCCTTCTCTCACTCTCACCTCAACCTAGAAGTAAAGGGAAACAAGAACCACATTTAACAAGTTCTCGAGTTCTGACGCAAAACTATAGAGCCCAAGCTGAAGGAGAGGAAGAAAAGAATTGCATGAAATGCTGCATACATGTGAAAAGGGTTTCTCGGTTTTCAAAAGTACAAATAGTAATCCAGTTACAACATTTTTCCTAAAAAGACACTAATTTGCTGGTCCTATTTCATATACTTTCTGCTTATCCAAAAGAGACATTAGAAAGCAAACTCACTCTTGCAGGTTGACCAGTTGGGCTTGGTAATGAGCTGGGGCAGAGTTTATCCATGATCCGACTTGGGAGCGCTGATGGAGTAGGAGTCAGTGGGTGAAAGCTTGTGGTTGTTGGTGTCAAAGAAGAGCCGGGAGGAGTTGACTCCAATTCAATATGCAGGTCATTGATCCTTTGCAGAAGTTCCTTCAAGTATTCAATTGCATCTCCCAGGATTGATGCCCTATCCATCTGTCGAGCAGAAGTGGCAGATAAAGTCATATATCATCTGAATAAGCAACCCGAGTAGAATTTTCCATGATAGTAGTATTATTCAAAATGTAAACCATAAGGTTTTTGTCCAAGATAATTTTCAAAGTACAATCTTAAGATCAGAACCAATCAAAAATAAATGACCGCTCCTCTAATTACTGAGCAATGATGAATCAAGTTATCCACTCTAATTCTGATTCAGGGACCTTGTAGGAGCCAAATGTGTTACGGTGCTAGGAATAAACTCTCATTCCTGCTGTTTTTCCCAATGGTTTTCAAATAGTAGCCTAGGAAGATTTCATGAACAATGAGGCTGCATTCGTCAAATATGATTCAATACAATTCTCCTATAGTTCTAATTGACTCAAAATCTTGTCACTGGACTACCAGCTGTACCTGGTACTCTAGTAAGATTTCTTCTTTAGAATTGTGTCGCCAAATATAAAATGCAAATCTTACTATACTCTGAGGAAAGAGAAGACTATCTATACAATTCCATGAGTGTGGCCATGACAACCAAATCAGGCAGTAAGTTAAAAGGAAATGGAATCTCAACAATGAAAAGACAGATGGGACTGTTATGTGGGAGGAGGAAAATGTATACAAATGGTTAGTAATAGAAATAGTAAAAGAAATAAAATGGAATTCAAATGCATCAGATTCAGCCATTTCCTCTGGAAAAGTAGAAATTGTGCAATTCAAAACATTAATTATTCTGGATCAATTTAAAAAGGGAATTCCAATTTTCCTAGCAGTGACACCAGAAGCTAAAGTAAGCCAGGCTCAACCCTGCGTCCATGTGAAAGGAATTAATGCAACCTTTTTTTTTAATACATTTCGCAGCATGCCAAACAAAATATGCACTGATTTGAAAAATAAAAATAAAGCAGCATGCACTCAATACACAGAGACAGAGGGACAGGACGAATGATTGCTCCTAGAACCCAAAAAATAACAGAAAATCATGAGCCCCAATTAACAACTCACAAGAAAATTGCCTGAAAGAAAAATTCTTACTTTGCTGATCTTGGGGACAACAGACCTCAACATGAACAACCTATCATTGAGTTTCTTCCGGCGCCTCCTCTCCGCCATCAAATTCTTAGCCGGGAGACCCTTCTTCTTCCCCTTCTGATCCCCGCCGCTGCTGCCGCCGCCGCCGACTGTGACACTGCTATTGGCCTTAGAGCCTCCGTTCTTACTAGTTTCTTCCACTTTATTACTCTCTAAGAAATCATCAGAATCATAATTTAAACCAGACCCATCAATGCTCACATCATCCAGAAGATCATCTCCAACACCAAATTTTCTTTTCTTCTCATTATCTCCACCAATTTGAGCCATTTCATTCTTTCCTTTATCACTCTCAATCCCACCCAACTGAGACCCCAAGTTCGCACCATTATCAGCCAAATTCTTCCTCAAAGCTGCTCTCTTTTGAAATAGAGTAGGCTGTGCACCCATTGAAGGGAAAGTTTCAAGAGGCCTCAACAACTTAGACCTATTAAAAAACAGCTGATTCCCTAAATTATCATCAAACCCTCTAAAACCTGAAAATCCAGGACCATTTTCAGGCAATGGAAGAATACGGTTATTCAAGAAAGATGCATCGGGGCCTAAATTTGGAGCATTCATCTGATTGGTGGAGCTCAAGTCAGTGAAATTCCCAAGACCTCTGCTTCCCCTGTTGAGCAGCAAACTAGACACCACATTTGTTGTAGTCGTTGCTTGGTTATCAAGGAACCCAATCTCACCCAAATCAAACCCGTGGTCTAAAGGGTTGTTGGAAACCACATTAAGGAGTGAAGACAAAGTGGGTTTTGGTTGTTGCATAAAGTAGTGTACCTGAGATGGGTCTAGGTTGTTGAAAACAGAGGAGGATGGCGAGCAAGAAGAAGAAGAATCCACAGAGTGAAGCAGCAGATTATCTGGGTCACCGAGGCCTGGAGAAAATGTGATGTCTTGATGGCTTTGCATACCGCTAGTGTTACTGTTTGTAGTGACACCATACCAGTCATCTTCTACTTCAAGCATAGACTTGAAAGTAGAGAGTGAACCCATCTCTTCTTTGCTGCAGCTGTCCATTATCAAACCACAAGCACTGATATTGTTGTTGTTGTTGCTGTTGCTGTTGTTTATATGGTGGTGGTGGTTGGTGTTTGTGGTTGAATTCTGCTCCTCTTTATTGGCTTCCATCCAAACGTTGCCATTTAGTCTAGACAGCATTTTTTCCCTTTGCTTTTCTTTTCTTTTTTTTTTTTCTCTCTCTGTGGGAAGTGAGGGAAAAACTGAAAGAAACCAGGGACAAGTTGTTCAAAGCAAAAAATGAAAAAAAGGTAAAGAAAGGGGGGAAGTTAAAGAGGAAAATAGAGAGAAAGGAGTGAAGCCGACGTTGCAGAAGGAAAAGGGCATTGGCTTTATAGGCTCTCTTTTTTTTCTTAACAGTGTTAGAGCCAGAGAGGTGAAGATGTCCATTTTTGAGAATGATGTGACACGCTAGCCCCCTTTAACGTTACACTAATCACTACTACAATCTTTGTCTTTATGTGCCCTATTTTTGGTTTTGGGTTTTCCTTTGGTTGGATGGATAGACATTAGGTCCACACTCCCCTTGAACCTCCAATTCTGTGCACCTTCCTCTGCCTTTGCTACACGTGCAAGAAGTGTGGGTTTTAGTTTCCATTTCTTCTTTGTTAGCAGAAATAAAAAATGAAAAACAAGGCATGTTAGTTTAATTATGGTTTAATAATCCCTATTTTCTTCATTTTCCTTACTATTTAATTCCAGCAGTAACATAATGTAGTTTAATCATTGCATGTGTACAGGTTGAAACGCCTGCCTGAAATGCTATATTGCGTGACTTGATTTGTCTTGGAAACAAACAACGATAAGTGCTAGCTAGCTAGTGTGTGAAAACAATTTGGACGGAGTTAACCTCTTATGTGAATCTAATCGTCATCTACTTTTCCATTTTCTTAGTCAAGCGGTTATATATCTGTCTTTGAAATGCTTACCTTTTTATTTAACTTTTTCTTCTCCTCCTCTTCATTTTGTAAAATCGTAATGTTAAAACAAGAGAGCAGGATTAATACTTCGGCCACTAGTATAGTATATCACTACCAAGCTCGTTAAGGTCTTATTAAGAACCATATTTTCTTTTTTTGGCTTTTCAAGTATTCTAAGTACAATCATGTTTGGTAGCTAGAAAATATCAGTGCATTGCAAACCTTGTATCTCTTAATGTCACAAAAAACAGCCAAAAGAAAACAAAATTGAAGAGGAGGCAATATATGGCAGCATACTCCGTACTAGCAACTATAGGCCATGGAGTGTGTCTGCTGCTCTAGGAGTATGCTTAGGTTGTGGTCCCAATTACGGCATGTCTTGTTGGTAGAAAGCCTTTTTTGTACAAGCATCTTTTAGTGGTAGATATGTCCTATCACCATAACTAGCATCACATGCCATGTATAAATATATTGAGTTGATCATATGGTAGTAATTTGATTTGAATGGTTCAAGTTTTACTTTAAAGTATATCCTCAGGTTACATAAGAAGCTGACTCGGTAACTGCCTTGTAGAGTATCCCTCAATGGAGGGTATTTGCATGATTCGTGTCAATGTGATAGGGTTTTGTAGGTTTTGCATCTTTCTTCTTTCTTTTTTTTTTTTTTCGGAACAACTTCCTTTGCTGCTATGGCCTGCATTAATGATCAGTCCAGTCCAGATATTGTCAACATACTACAAGATTAAGGTATACATTGGAAAATACAGATATTTGGTCCAGGATTCTGCAAGGTTCTTGTATTAGTCATCGATAAGGCATATCTGGGTTATTGGATAGTTTGTTATGATAAAGATGATGATTTACTCGCATATTACATATATATAACAACGTAGCTTGATCTCTTAATTAGCTGGTTTAACGTCTATAGTGGACCCTTGGAATTCATTCTACCATGCTGTGTAAGGAGTTAATAGAAACAAATAGAACAATGGGGTATGCACAATTGTTTGTTTGAAGATTATGTTTTTTTTTTCTTCTTTATTTAACTAGAAAGAAGAGTACATACGGCTTTGCAATCTTGGCGATGGTGGAGATGATCACCGATAATAATCCGAAGATTCTGGCAATTACAGGCGTCCTCCTTGTTGTTATTATTGGTAGCAAAACAAGCATTCTATTTAATTCGATTAATTATTCTAAACCCAGATATAAGGATTCAAAAGATGAAAAGAAAAACTAAAATACGAGGTTGACAACATGCAAGACAATCATACGAAAAATACAAACTGATCAACGTGTTTTCTTTAAAATATTTCAAAAGAACCAAACATGCACTCCTTTTACTTATAAATTTCTAAATTTCTCATTACAACCCGATCTTGCTCACATTGATAAAGTTGGAATGAGATTTTTCATTTTTCTTCTAGTATTTGATGGGTAGGAAAGTGATGGCACATTTAAACCACGAAGGTTGTTATAGTACGTAATTATATTTGTTATATTTTCAAAGAGATAGTGCACTTGAAGAGGTTCAAGTGGATAAAAGGTTTCCCAGGTATCTCGTGAACTTGTTTACTTCACCGCACCTAATACCCAATCATAAAACTCGACTTCTCTTTCTCTGGCTCAAAATCCTTTTTCTCTCCTTTTTGAAGATTTGGTTGGTCAATGGTTACCTTCCCTCGCCCACACTTGCCTTTCATTCTGCGAGTCGTGTCTGTTTCTCTTACTTTTTTTTTTTCTCTTTCAAAAGAAAATAAAATACTAACTGTTCCTGAAGTTCTGTGTTAAAAAATGATTTTTAATTACTCTCTATTTCGTCAATATTAATATTTTTCTTAAGTTCGTAACTACTATTTTGAATGGGACATATCGAGAACAATAAGTTTTTCAGCAATGCAAAAAAGTAGCAATATAAAAAAACAGAGTAAAAAATTATCCAAGCACCGGTAAAGACTAACTACTCAAATTGGATAAAATAAATACTTTCTCAAATTCATAATTTTAGGATTAGAAAATTATCCAAGCCCCGGTAAAGACATGCCAATGCCAAATATTCAAGGCCAAAACTAATGTTTTTTATTTTTTTGAACCAAGGCTAAAACTAATGTCGAAAAGCTTGCCGGCTATTTATTCGTTTATTGTCTTCCCAATGAATTAGATGATGTCAATTGTAGTAATAACAATAAACCCTGTAGACCCCACTAAATCTAGGTTGCTACTACTACTACTAGTAATTTATTTCAGCTCAAAGCAAGTTGGAACAACAAGGAATGGCATTTTTGGACCCCAGAAAAAAAAAATACAAGGAATGGCATTTAATAGGTGAAATAAATGTAAATCGGAGCAAATAAGGGAGAAGTGGAAAATATGAGTGGGGGGTGACATGGATCTTAAATAAGTTTGCAGTTCGGCTGCTTTCACTACTAGGGAAGGAAAAAACCCCCCCATCTTTATTATTTCTTGCCCAACCCCGTGAGCCCTGGGGACACCTATATTTTATGCTTTTTTATTCCTACCTTACCCTACTATTTCACCCCTCATGATTCCAATTTTCCTAGTGACATTTTTTTTGGCATGTAAATTCTGATTTTTTTCAATTTTTGCGCACTATGATAGGAGGTACGGAATTTAATTTGTAATATATTCAATTAATAAAACCAGATTATTCATCACTATCTAAAAGGAGGGTTAAGGTTCCATCCCATGGATAGGAATATTATATAGGATAGCGATCAACAAATGTATATTGATGAAAAATAATGGTGCTTAAGAGTTAGAGCTTAAAGGGAACCAAAAAACACAAAAGAAAGAACAGTAAGTTAATTAGGCTACATGAATACACATTTAACGTTGGAGTATTAATCACAAATACAGCACGGTTGATTGTTCTGGTTGATCTGGAGAAAAAAGAAAATAAACTGATGAAGAGAGACATTGGACTTGATCTTAGCCAGGCCAAGAAAGGTTATATAGAAAAGCCTCAATGATTGTCATGGACACTTGGTCGCCTAAAATTGTGAAACTTGGATGGATTTGCTAGTTTTATTGAGTGTTTTGCCGGTCAGCTTTATCTTTGGGCTTCGATTAAGGTTTGTTTTGTTGTGGGAAAGCCCACTCCGGTGTCTTGACCCCTGAGTAGGCCATGTTGGGCTACATTATTGGGTTACGAGATCCAGTTGTCCGGAAACAAATCATGAAAAAACGATGAATTGGAGAACCTTGGGCTGGACCTTAGAGTGGGCTTCCATCTTCTAATGCTGTATACCATATTTTGTTTCCTGTTTTCCTCTAAATTGTACGTCATATTATCCCTAATTGCTTGTATAGTTGTATTATAGGGAAAATTGAGGATAAAAAAAAAAAAAATTATAGGGAAAAGGTTACCATATTTTTACAAGTCATGTATCTTAGAAGCAAAATGGTTCATCATCCGATTGAAAAAAATGAGAGGAAACAAATCAAAGCATAAATACGGTCAAAGTCCAAGTACTGTTGAGCTTTTTTTTTTGTCACCATCTACATCTACAGACGGTCCAAAATATGGGAGACTTTAAGTAAATCACGCTTTTGGGAATTTCAATTTATTACGCATACAAATATCATTCTAATCATGCTTGATATTTGTTGTAGAATAACAACTAAAATGACATGTATCTACTAGAGAACGTATTCACTCCCAGAATATGGTCAAGTGCAATGACCTTGGAAATAATTCACACCAGAAAAATAATAAAAAATCTCACCACTAGACCTTCTTCATAAATAAAGACTAGGAGGAAATCAAGAGAGATACTCTTTTTTATTAGAGAACAAAACAAAAAGAGGTGTTACTTGAATTTTGCTCTCTATTTTTTTCTCCAACCATTCAGAAAATGGAAAACTACTAAAAACACACACACAAAAAAAAAAAAAAAGAAGACAAGAGAAGAAAAAGATGGTGGTGAAATTGACAACAAGGACAAAAAAAAATATGGTAGCCGACCCAAATCGAGCTTAAAGTTTTTAAGATATTTTTAGTAAGACCTCACCTCTCCCTCTATACAACACAAAAACACATCCATACATTGATATTTTCCAGAAACGAGAGGCCCTACCCTTCTACAAGTTTCTCCTTTTTTTTTTTTTAAGGTCAATTTTGCTCTATAATAAAGAACTTAAACTAAAACCCCCCTCCTATAATTTTATCTTGTTTCTCTCTTTATTCTCCTCCCCCTCACCTTATCTCTCCTCCGTCTCTCCTCCTCCCCGATAGGTTAAAGAGACACACCTTTAGGTCTCTCTCTCTCCTATCCTTTTCTTTTCTCCTTCCTTCTATCTTTTTCTTTTCTGTTTAATTTCTTCTTTTGTTCAACTTTCTCTTTTTTCACGGGAACCTACCTACTTTGCAGACTGAGGTAAGACCCTGCAATTTTTCTCTTAAATGTTTTTTAGTTCTGGAGATTAGGGTTTCTTTCTTTGGTTTTTCCTTTGAGTGTTCTGTTTCTTGCTTGATGTTGGTCTGATTCGATTGGGCAACCTAGGGTTTTAGCTTATTACACAACCTGAGCTTGCTTTATGCTTTGTTTCATCGATTTCTCTTTTTATGCTTTTTTTTGGTTGTTATTTTATGGGTGGGGGTAGATTCTGTTATTTGTAGCTGTTAATTGACTGGGTTGAAATGAAACCCTACCCTTTACAATTTCTCTCTTTTTAAAAAGGTTACTTGTTATATTAATTAAATCCAATAGTTTAATCAGCCTCATTATCCCTTTATTCCACCTTATCTTTCATCCATCTCTCTCCTTCTACCCTTTTTTCCCCCTTTCTCTCGATTTTTCTTCCCCTTGCTTTCTTTTACTTCAATAGAAATAAAAACCCAGTTACTTAGCTAAGGTACACATGGTTAATTTCTTAGATGTTGAAATTGGGTTGTGGAGATTAGGGGTTTTTTGTGACAGGGGTGATTGTTGTTTATTGTGTTTTTGTTTTGTATTGTTCTAGTCATTTCTTTTGCTCATTTTTGTACTAATATGCTATCTTGAAATGCAGGCACTTTCTGGGCATCACATGGCGAGGCTGCTTGTTCATTCTACTAATATCCTTGCCTCTTCTCCTCGAATAAGGCATGGCAAGTCCCAAGATGGAAAACCCAGAGGCTGTTCTGTCAAAATGATGAGGAGTGCACATTCTTCATCATCATTGATGATAAGGGGGCTTCAAAATTATAACTCTCTGGATTCGTTGTTAGGACGTGGGCAGGGTTCCCGCTCTTTTGCAGCTTTCACTATGTCTCCCAGGCAGCGCAGGGCTAAGCGATTTGTACCTAAAGCAATGTTCGAGAGGTTCACAGAAAAAGCAATTAAAGTAATTATGCTTGCTCAAGAGGAAGCAAGAAGGCTGGGTCACAATTTTGTTGGGACTGAGCAAGTCCTCTTGGGTCTTATCGGTGAAGGTACTGGAATTGCAGCCAAGGTTCTCAAATCTTTGGGAATTAATCTGAAAGATGCCAGGGTTGAAGTTGAGAAGATCATTGGTAGGGGAAGCGGATTTGTTGCTGTGGAGATTCCTTTCACTCCTCGTGCCAAGCGTGTTTTGGAACTATCATTGGAGGAAGCCCGCCAACTTGGTAAGTGTTCCTAAAGGCGTGGTGTCGCATTTCGTGTGTGTTATTTGTTTTAAGGTGTACCATATGTGGGATTGAAGTATGGTATTGGTTCTCTAATGCTCCGCATATGGTTCTGCTTTTGAAACTATGTTGATCATCTTTGAATTAAGAGCTGTCTCCCCTTGATCTTGCAGGTCATAATTATATTGGCTCTGAGCACCTGCTTCTTGGGCTCCTTCGTGAAGGAGAAGGTGTTGCTGCTCGTGTTCTTGAGAATTTAGGTGCTGATCAGAGTAATATTCGCACACAGGCAAGCAGTGGTCTTTGAAACTGATCTCCCCCTGATTTTTATCTTATGATTTCCATTGATTCTTTTCCTTTAAAAATGTCGTTATTGAGGTCTTCACTGTTGCAATTAGGTAATTCGCATGGTAGGTGAAAGCACAGAAAACTTGGCTGGTTCTACAGTTGGAGGAGGAAGTAGTAGCAATAAGATGCCCACTCTTGAAGAGTACGGAACCAATTTAACTAAGCTTGCGGAGGAGGTAATTCTGCTAATCCTCTTCATAATTTATATGTTGGCTCTGTTTGTATTGAGGGCTCCCTCTTATGGTTTCTTTCTTCTTTCAGGGTAAATTGGATCCTGTTGTTGGAAGGCAACAACAGATAGAACGTGTCATCCAAATCCTTGGTCGTCGCACAAAAAATAATCCTTGTCTTATTGGAGAACCTGGGGTTGGGAAAACAGCAATTGCAGAAGGTTTAGCTCAGAAAATAGCGACTGATGATGTTCCTGAAACAATTGAGCGAAAGAAGGTGGGTATTTGTTCATTTAATTGATGTGCTTCCCATATTTGCTGCCTGTTGCATGTGTACTAGTCTCTTTTCCAGTTGTCGCTTAGTTAGTCGTGGAGGTCTCCTGGTGTCACTAAGTATCGGTGCGGTTCTCCGAGTACTTGGTATTCTTCTCTTTGAATGCGCCAGAGTGCCTGAATCATCTTCTCTTGCATGTACTTTTAGTGTTTGGAGTACTTCTTGAATCTCGAATTCTTTCCTGTCACCCCTGATGTATTTCTATGGAATCTGATTCATTGCTTAAGTGCACACTGGATTTTACAAGTAATGATGTGCTTGCTCTATCATAGTGAATGTTGGATATAGGAAAGTGGTTGACATGGGTGCAATATAAGGGTGATTTAATATTCTGTTTGATATTTTTGTTAGTGTTATGATCATCAATGTCTTAAAATTGGGTACCTACTGTAGGTTATTACGCTTGATATGGGTCTTCTCGTTGCTGGAACTAAATATCGTGGAGAGTTTGAAGAAAGACTGAAGAAGCTGATGGAGGAAATTAAACAGAACGATGATATTATTCTCTTCATTGATGAGGTGCACACGTTAATTGGAGCTGGAGCAGCGGAAGGAGCTATTGATGCTGCTAACATCTTAAAACCAGCTCTGGCCAGAGGTGAACTGCAGGTATCTTTCTATAGTGCGCCATGCTCTTAAATCTCCAGAAAGTTATGATCTGGTTTGGAATTAGCTTGCTAACTGGTTCTAGTATTATGCTGTTGCTAACATCTTTCATTTAATTTTACCAGAATAACTTTTGTTGGAAATCTGTTTTCCCTGCATTGTTGGTTTTGCTACTAAAGATTAATTCTAGTGATCACAAAAATATTTCTCCCCATGTCTGGGTGGTAAATTTGGTTACTTGTGTCCTTGTTGATACTTTTTTTTGATACTAGTTGATGAAGGTGGGACTCGAACCTGAGATCTCACCCCTCTTGCTTTTTACACAAGAGTACCACCGCCTTGTTGATACTTAATGCAATTCTTGGATATTACAGTGTATTGGTGCTACAACACTGGATGAATACAGAAAGCACATTGAGAAGGATCCAGCTTTAGAAAGACGTTTCCAGCCAGTCAAAGTACCCGAACCTTCTGTAGATGAAACAATACAGATTTTGAAGGGGTTGCGTGAGCGATATGAGATTCATCACAAGCTACGTTACACTGATGAAGCCTTGGTGGCAGCTGCACATTTATCATACCAATACATCAGGCAAGTGATCTATGTGGTAGTTCTTTTTGAGTCTGGTATAGATTATGTACTTGCAAAGTACTATCATTTGTTGGGCATAAGTATGTTGTATGTTAATGAAGAAAGAAAAGTGAACCAATGCTACTCTCATACATGGTTTGCAATGGAAACTAATATTTTGACAACATAGGTGCTAATGAATGAAAAACGATCTTACCTTTACGTATTTTCAACTTTTCAAACAAGCTAGTGCTATTGTCCAACACCTTAGTCCACTAACCTTGGTAGAAGATGATGGAAGAAATTGCAGCAAGGTCGATAGTACATTGCTAAACTGAATGTAGGTCCTAAGTGTTCTGGGTCTACATTAAGAAGAGTATGCCTAAATAAATTACTTCCCGCTCATCTTATGACTTTGAGCGCTTGAATTGCTTTATATTCTTGGTGCCACCAAATGTGGCAAGTTATGAGCCATCCCTTAAATTTTGACATCTCTTGCTTTGATTCTTACAGTGATCGTTTTCTGCCTGATAAGGCAATAGATTTGATTGACGAAGCTGGTTCTCGTGTCCGCCTTCGTCACGCTCAGGTAATGACTTGTTATCTAAATATGCCAGTAGTATCATTTATTTCCTCAGGATGTTTTTTTTTTTTTTCAAAATTCTGACCCTTAATCTGCAGGTCCCTGAAGAAGCTCGGGAGCTTGAGAAGGAGTTAAGGCAGATCACAAAGGAGAAGGAGGAGGCTGTCCGTGGCCAAGACTTTGAAAAGGTACAAAATGGTTGGATTTTTTTCTTCTTCTCCTTCTCTGTCTTTCCCTCTCTTATGCCTGTTGAGTATTTGAGGGTTATGTATAAGCATTTTTTTAGTATATAATTGGTAGAGATTTGGACGGTGCTGTATTAAGTAACTATAGGTTAAGGTGTTCAACTGAATTTGAGTTCATACGAAGTCTATTGATGTGGCTATTGCTTTCCCTTTTGTATATTTAAGATGGTTTTTATCTGAGTTTGTGTTAGCTAATTGTATGCAAATTACTTCACAGGCTGGTGAACTAAGGGATCGAGAAATGGATCTTAGGGCACAGATTAATGCAATAATAGATAAAGGGAAGGAATTGAGTAAAGCTGAGACTGAGACAGCGGACGTAGGCCCTCTTGTAACTGAATCGGATATTCAGCATATTGTGTCTTCTTGGACTGGTATTCCTGTCGAGAAAGTGTCTAGTGATGAATCCGATCGCCTTCTGAAGATGGAAGAGACCCTTCACAAGCGAGTGATCGGCCAAGATGAGGCTGTGGAAGCTATCAGCCGAGCTATTCGTCGTGCTCGTGTTGGGCTGAAGAATCCTAATAGGCCAATTGCAAGCTTTATTTTCTCTGGTCCAACAGGTGTGGGGAAGTCAGAACTAGCAAAGGCACTAGCTGCATATTATTTTGGATCTGAAGAGGCAATGGTGAGGCTGGATATGAGTGAATTCATGGAAAGGCACACTGTTTCCAAGCTTATTGGTTCCCCGCCCGGTTATGTTGGTTACACAGAGGGAGGCCAATTGACTGAGGCAGTTCGCCGACGTCCTTATACTGTGGTGCTGTTTGATGAGATTGAGAAAGCCCATCCTGATGTGTTCAACATGATGCTGCAAATTCTTGAAGACGGAAGGTTGACGGACAGCAAGGGTAGAACTGTTGATTTCAAGAATACTCTCCTTATAATGACTTCAAATGTCGGCAGCAGTGTTATTGAGAAAGGAGCACCAAGAATGGGATTCAGTCTTGATGTAGACGAGAAAGATAGCAATTACAAGCAGATCAAGAGCTTGGTGACAGAGGAATTAAAACAGTATTTCAGACCAGAATTCTTGAACAGATTGGATGAGATGATTGTGTTCCGACAGCTTACTAAGTTGGAGGTGAAGGAAATTGCAGACATAATGTTAAAGGAGGTGTTTGATCGGTTGAAGGGCAGGGATATTGATCTGCAAGTTACAGAGAGATTTAAGGAGAGAGTGGTTAATGAAGGGTATAATCCAAGCTATGGTGCAAGGCCTCTGAGAAGAGCAATTATGAGACTTCTTGAGGACAGTATGGCGGAGAAGATGCTTGCAGGGGAGATCAAAGATGGTGATTCAGTGATCGTCGATGTTGATTCAGAGGGCGATGTGATTGTGCTTAACGGTAGCAGCGGTGCTCTTGATGCATTGCCCGTACTGTAGATCAAAGCAACTAGCTAAACTTCATATCCTCCCCCGTAGTTTCAAAGAACTTTTAAATTTAAAGACCAAAATTTGTGTAGTTTCGAACTTAACTCTAAAGTTTTGATTTTGATTGCAATTTGAGGATTGCTGTCAATTCCTCTTATCTCCTGTTAGCTCCTACATTTCCTGTAAGTCCTCATCTACAGAGTATCTTTAGATGAAGGTATCCAATAGTTTGATATACGGCTAACTGATTAAGTTGAATTTCTAATCCCTTTACTTCCAGCTTCCAAGTTAGCCTTCATATGCTTGTCAAAAAAGAAAAAAAACGATAGCCTTCATTTGTGTTTGCTTGGCATGAATAAAACTGAAATAGATTTACAGGATAGGTTTTTTCGGAAATGGAAATGAGCAATAGTACTTCAACAATGGAAATGGAAATCCTATCAGCTACTCCACAATCAGGAGCTGGGCTACTGCAAATGTCTATTTTTGTTTTCCTGCACCTTAATTCTGATTGCTGTCTTAACCTGTCTAATACAAGACTAATTGAATTTTTTTTGAACTGACAAATCATAGTCGAAAATGGTGTTCATATCTTACTAATGGGGCTTGTATCATGTGGATCGGGCCAACTTCATAATTTCATCGAATCGGTCTGTTCCTCTCTGATCCGCTATAAGGCCCTCCCTCACCAGTCACTAGGGCCAACTTTATCTTGCTTTCGGAAAAAAAAAAGGAAAAGAACAAAGACGCTGCATCCTGCTCTTCTCTCTTTACTCTTTTCATCCAACTCCTTTTTCAATTTCCCACACTTTTGAAATTTAACCGCTGCTTAAGTTTACTTCGCTTCAAGTTTGCTTTAGTCAGATTTCCTTCCCTTCTGTCTCCCATCTCTCTGCCATCTTTCTCAATTTTAAATTCAAAGGTCGATGAGAATCTTTGCAAGATTTGTTACACCTTTCAGATAACTGAAGAAATACATCGCGTCCAAAAGAAACTTTCATCACAGATTCTGGTTTTAACTTGTAATTCCATGTTCTTTTTTGGGTTCTCATCTCAGACTCAGAACATTACAAGATAGTGGAAACGGAGAAACAAGAGGGAAAGGAGGGATGTCAACCATAAAATATAGAAACTTGATGTGTTTATTTCTCATATACTTGGGAAACTATAACACTCAATGCACAGGCAACAGGTGAAAATGCTTGAAAGGTTTCCACTGGTTGTATATTTCCATCGCAGAGTAGATTGAATAAAATACACGTTCACTGATTCCACACAATTTGATAAACATTTTTTACTCTTCCGATGAACGAGAACTTGGTTATACGAATGATTGATCATACAGCACTTGAACTGACATTTGCAGTTGGTGCTGTCAACACCTTGACACCAGATAAAAAAGAGGTGCAGGATTTGAACACAACACATCCCATTAACATCACTATGAAATTACTAGCTCCATAATCTTCTTGCTCTGACATGAACTGGCGAAATTTTGTCGTTCATGATTGAATGTCACTGCCTAACAGTAGGGCTGACACTCCCATTCCGTGTCATTTTCAATGCATCTAAAGCTTTTTGTATCTCCATGGTCATTGCACTGTCAACACTGCCGGATGACAGCTTCTTATGAGATTTTTGCAAATGAAGCTTAAGGGAGCTGCTGCTCAGACCAGCATTCTTCCCACAAATGGGGCAAACTTTCATCATTGGCTTTCGCCTTTGCCACTCCATGGATACCTTTCCATGAAGTTTCCGGTCAAGATCCACCAAAATTCTTGCAAACCCATCATTTGGATGAGCTCGGCGATGGACTTTTCTTAAAGTATCCCATGATTCTGCCAGGGTAAATTTCCTGCATCGATAAGAAACGGACAAGATTAAAATATCAGCTGACACCGTCAAGCAATGTAGTGAATGTGCAAGTTGCCAGGCAAAAGACTTTTCACTCACTTTCTCAGCATTAGATAAGCAATAACAAGTGTGGCACTTCTACTTCTCCCTTCAAAGCAATGAACAAGAACCTTGCCACCAATTGCTTCAACATGATCAATAAACTCAGAAGCTTCTTCGAAGATGCTGCTGATATTTGAGTCCTCATTGTCAAATATCTGTTCAACAAGGAAGAATATTTCATGCATGAACAAATAGAACTTCTTAATATTTGTACTTCCAGATGAAAAATAGAGTAGCACTTCACAAGAAAAGAGCATGTCTTTTGGAAATGAATGACAACCCTTTGTTACTGATAGACAAAAGAGAATTTGATAGATCAAGATGTTTAGTACTGAAGATACTGAAAATTTCGTCCAAATCACTTTCAATAAAACTGAAAGGTAACATTATTCCACTGCTCTTTTAGAAAAATAAGATAATAAAAAGAAAAAGTCAGTTGGCATAAATGCCTTTTAGAGAGCTTTTTTATAGAATGACAGAAGCTATTATTCAATTTCTTTATATTATGATCTCTAAGGGCTAAGCTAAACTGAAGGAAACTGATGCAAACTTTCAAGGGTGTTAAAGGAAGCACAGTATGAAGACTATGAAAATGGGAACTTGGATGGCTTACTGAAAAGTTTTTGTACTCAAATTGATCAGGGTACTGAGTATCTGACTGTCCAATTTCATTGGCACATAGGCATAGAATATGTGTGATTCCCAGATGGTGCAGGGTACAAACAGATCTAGCGGCCAGGGCTCCACCAATAAACAAAAAATTTGTAACTGGTGATGGCTTCTCAGTATTTGCAGCATCAGAGATCAATGATATCCGTTCAAGAACATGCTCAAGTCTGACCTGAGGTTACAACGGAAGTTGCTAAACAAAATGTAGAGAGGGAATTTAAAAACAAAATGATACGTAATGATAGATGCGAAACCCTACCTTCAACTCATAAGCATCAAGGACATAGTTACTATCGTTTCCCTCAAAAAACCCTGTATTGAAATTATTCTCCTGACACAGTTTCACGGCTTCATTTCTGAGCAGTTCATTCCATTGTTCTAGTTCTTTACTTGATTCACCATCAACCTGAAATAATAACAGTGTAAAATGGTAATAACAGAATATACAAGAAACGAGCATTGGAGGACAGTTTGATGCCTCACATAGCTCTGCATTTCTGTGCATTCCTTTATTTCTTCACTAGTAGGTAATAAGATGATAGTACATCATGCCAATTAACAAGATGGAGCAAAATTTTCAACCAATCCTATCATTAACTCTTTAAGGGATACCAGTTTCAAAATATATATACACGTGAAGTCTAGGAAGTGAAAAGAAAGAAAATTTTGGTCATCAAAATCTTGTTTCATTACTAATTTGATTCTTGATGGTCACATCCAGGTACCACTCCGGATAAAGTGGATGATTAATAAGGCCAAGCCCAAGTTTATTGGTATACAAACCTTGGCAACCTTATGCATGTCTCGAAGCTTTGCTGTCAAACGTAAGCTGCGAATGGGATCCCCGCCCCCTCTAGAAGACTTCCCATGCCAGTTTTCTCGTGAAATAGGAGAACTACTGTCCCAGCTTTCTCTCAATACTGAAGAAGATGATTTGGGAGTCGCTCTCTGCGGTTCTGAATCACTAAAATCTGGAGTATCATTACCGCAACGATCCCTACTAGGAGGAGAAGAACAGCGAACAACTCCATGACAAGGTGATTCAGGAACCACCGAATCCTCCTTATCAGAGTCCCCTGAAGAAGTTTTACTTGCAAGTTGCAAAAATGCCCTCAACAAGCTATCCAGTTTCTGATGAAGAGTAAGAAGGAATATATGGAAACTTTGAAGATCTCTAACAGCAGAACGAAAGCCACCACGAAATTCCTGAATGATTGAAGTCATCTCAGTAAACCGAATATCAGTAGAGTCAGCATCTTCAGCAGGAGGAAATCCCAATTTCCCTCCTGTTATGTCATACAACAGATTAGAGGTGTAATCAGAGCAGTTGAGGAGTAATTCAACCAGTTTAGGATAATTTTCTTGGTCATTTGCTCGTTTTCCAGCAGGAGGCCGACGAGGCACACCAGAATCAATAGCAAAAATGTGAAAGCTTTGGAGATTAGAAAACACCGAGTCATCTGATGTTTGGGTTCTTAGGATTTTGGCAGATTTTGGAGATTCTACGATATGGGTAAGATCAGAACCTTGGTTCTCTGCTGCTGGACTGGGACAATCCAATCTGGAATCCACTGAACTCGCCCTTCTTTCTTTATGAAGAGCTTTGATCACCCTAGGCCGATATCGGTCAATAGCAGAATCAAAAGCATCCTCCAGGGCATGAACACTTCCAGAGATCAATCTGTCAGCTAGCAATAGATTTGCAGGATTTCCACGCCACCTGAGCTGACGGCAGGGGAATCTGTCTTCATTTCTGATAACAAGGTCCAACAAAAAGACCCTACCAAGCTCCGCTGCAATCTTTTCAGAAGTTTCAAATGACTCAAAGGCATTTGAGCTTTCCAATACGGGTGAACCGTGAACATAACTGAAAAGGAAAAAAGAAGTTTAGTTCAGGATTATTGGCACAAAATACAGCATCTTCAAAAACCAGAACTAGGGTATACAAGAAGTAAAGCCCAAAGTAAATATAAAAAAAAGAAAATCATCTACAAGATGAAGGTTAATAAGAAGTAAACCTATAAATCAATAAGAATGTCTAGGGAAGAAATCTGCACTATGGTGACTGCCTTCTGGGCTTCCGTATGATAATATATTAATATAAACAAGATATAAACGGTGAACAAAATTAACTATGTATAGTTCATATCAGAACAAGATGCAAACTTTCAAACCCGTTTGCCAGTGAGAGGGCAGGAAAGGCTATAATAGTCATACTCTAAAAACAAGTTCTAAGTTTTCACCTCATTAAAAGAAGGCATCTACTGAGGTCAAGAGCTTCTAAAAGTTCAGAACATGTCACTTCACCAAGTTCATCTCCCTCCGAACTTGCTGCAAGTCTTGCTCTTTCTGCAGCCTCCTTAATCTGGGCCCACTCCGGGCTGCAATTATGAATGACTCTGGCCTGTACAATCCCAGTATTGACTACATTACAATCCCAACGATAAGATCACCGGAACTGCTGGATGTTTAACAAAATAATTGTTTGCTATTTTTTCAAGTTTTAGAAGTATCACATGATATAAAGATTATCCCACCTGTGGGGTTTGAACTCCCAACCACCTTGCAAATTCATAGCCAAGCCGCTCCGATTGTGTAGCCATCCTCGACGACGAGAATTTTATCACGGCCGCCGCTTCCTTTGCAGGACCATCGCCGTTCCCAGGCTGGTTGAACAACGCAAAGAATACAACTCCGCCGGAGTTCACAGTCACCTACACACACAACTGAAGGGCATTTAAGCAAAACACCTAACACCTCCAACCATCCAGAGAGTCACATAAAATTAAAACAGAAAGTGGGCAACCAAACATTTGCCATTACTAATCCATTAATAATGACTGATCCAGTTTAATTAACTGGAATAAGAATCTACCTCAAGGGCGGCCTTGTTCATCTCATCCTCCGAGTTGTCGGTGCCGCTACTATGCTCCGTGTGATGAAGCGAAGAGAGCATGTCCCACGAGAAAGAGGTGGATTCAATGTCCAATGTAGCGGCTTTCCCCAGCCTCTCCCACAAGCTGATCTCCGGAGGTTGCTCCGGCGCCGTACTTATCGAATCCCTCGGCGATTCTCCTTCGCTGCATGGGAATGGATCGCCCAAACAAACAAACAACAGTGCTTAGAGAGGAAAAAAAAAAATGAGAAGCTTGAAAATAACCGCCACCTTTCCATAAACGGTAACCGATCAAAAAAAGTAAACGGTTTTTTAACGGAAGTTACATGGTGGAGGTAGAAAGCATAGTATCGAGGCGGTGATGAGAGCGGTGAGGGAAGCCGGAGGCGCGGTGCTTCCCGCTCCGTTTACGGACCAATTCCAGCCATTGAGCAAACCGATATGCCGGACCCGCCGTTATGTCTCCCAACATATACAAAACCTGCCATTTTCAACTCCATTATCATCATCATCGCCGCTTTCGAGTATTGGTGAAGTATTTTGAAAACAAAAAAAAAAAACGACATTGAATTAGAAGGTAACCGGGAAGATGATTATACCCGGGAAGTGACGGTCAAGGGTAAAGGCGGGTCGGGCTCGTCAGATCCAAGCTCCAATTGCCTCTCTTCCTCTTTTTCCTTCAATTTCCGCATAAATGAAATTCAAATTCAACAAAAAATCCGCAGATTATAAATCAAATCAGGAAATGTGAGATGTGAAACTCCAGATCCTGATAATTAGCCTTTTTCCTTCTCCATAAGAAAAACAACAGAGAGGATAGAAAGAGAGGTAGTGTAGAGCATATATATTTTATAAATGTAGAGCGTGAAGTAGAGAAGAGGAAAGTGTGTATATTACCTGGAGATTGGCGTTCATGATGGCTACAGAGGTTTCTTTTTCTTCCTTTTCCATCTTTGTGGATTTTTTTTTTTTTTTGAGAAAAAGTAGCCTCTCTTTCTTTTTTGTGTGTGTTTCCGTAGCCTGTTGTAGTATTTGAAAAAAAAAAAAAAAAGCTGTAGTGGTAGTGGTAGACTTGCTGCTATACCAGTTATTGTTCGTAAAGGAAGGGAAAAAAGAATGGGGAATTGTATGGAAAAAAGCGGTTACAGAAAGAAAAGGAGAGAGAGGAGTGGTTCCCGCCTTTTTGGGGGCCGTTGATTGATTGGTTTATGGAAAAAAGTTTCAGGAGGGGGGTGAAGAGAGGTTAATGTTTTTTAGGTTTGCAGAAAGTTTGACATAAAAAAGCACCGAGGCAAAGCAGCGAAGAAGAGGAGAGAGAGGAGGCGGCGCTTTGCTTGTAATTTGGTTTTTTTAGCATTTCAAAGCAAATGATGTCAAACACAAAACACACCAATTAAATAAACGCGCGCCAGTATTGGTTCAAGTGGGGGGATACGCATGGCCCGGGTTTTTCCATTAAGAAAGAAGCTTTTGAGTGTTAGTCGGTGAAGGCCGACTTTATACTATTAAATAATTTTATTTTTATTATATTTGTTATACTTTGCACTTTAGGCTCCGAGATATGTTTATTGTGCTTAGTGTTTTTGTAACCTAGTAATAAACATACAAAAATAGATTTCAAAATAATTCTGGAAAGATTTTTAAAACTATTTATTGAAGGAGGATGTTTACCACTTGAAGAATGGAAATCATGCTCTTGTAAGCAGGATCCACTCGCTCCTTAGTAAGGAATGGCTTGTTACTATCTCCCACATCTATCGAGAAACAAATAGATGACGTCTTTGCTAATTTGGGTTGTAATGTGTCTTTTGAGTCTGAACCTTTTCTTGATTCACCTCAATGTGTTTTAGAGGTTTTGAAAGAGGATTATATGGGAATAGCCCAAAGTAGATTTGTAAGAACTTAGTTGTTGCTGTGTGGCCTTTTTAAGGTCGTTGNTTTTTTTTTTCCCCCCCCCCCCCCCCCCCCCCCCGGATTTCAAACAAAGTATGGATTCAATTCAACCACTATGTTCAAAATTAATAAGAATGGATGTCAATCACTATACTCAAAAGGAACTTGTGAGCTTATTCAAGATCTCCAAAAATTACAACATATTTGATGAGCTATAAAGGAGACTTAAGATTTTAGAATCTGTAACCTATAAGATTTCTGTTTATTGAAAGAATTAATTTTTTAACCAAAAAAGAAAATAAGAAACCTTTATAAATAATATTGGCTAACTTATTAGTTAAGTACGACATCCCAACATATCCACATCAACCACCCGAGACAGGAATGTATTAAAAACTATTTTTTAGTAGACAAGACAAGGCCTAGACAATGACTGTGGATTTAGCATTTTTTTATATAAAAAAATTGGAATTAAGAAGCTGAAAAATTGTTTTATCTAAAAAAAAAGAAGTGGAAAATTTGGTGTGCTAATAGAAAATTTTTGTGCAATCAATAGATATCTATTTTCTTAATGATATGTGGTGGATATTAAGTTGGGAAGAATATTTCCTTTGTATTCGAATTAGTCAGATTGACGGGAAAAAAAAATTATAAGTAAAAATAAAAACAAAATGGTTTTAAACTAAACTGGGAAATTCAAAATCAAACCAGCCCGTTTCCATATCCACTAGTAGAAATCCAAATCAAACTTTTATGTTTTGCTGCAACGTGGAGTAATAAATTGGCTCCACAGATGGAAATGTATTTGCCTGATTTTGCAGCAGAACATTACAAAGGAAACAAATGACCCATCCCCGAATGGACTGCTGGATAAAGATATAAGAGCTCTTGCAAATTCTTTTGATGTTTTTGTATGTAGACATATCCTTAGGTCGTGTAATAGGGTGACACATTCTTTGGCTACCCAGGCTTTAAAGGATTCTTTTACATATGTGTGGTTTGATAGCTATCCACAGTTCATTGAGAGCCTCTAGCTGAGGACTGTAATCTCAGTATGGGTTATAACCCTCAGATGTAATCAGTTGATTGATGCTAATGAATGACATGTTTCATCAAAAAAATAATAATAATAATAATAAATTGGCTCCATCAAATGGGCCTGCCTATTTTAGCCCCATTCCAGGATTTTTTTTCTGAGTTGGGCTTTTGACCCAACTTTTCATGTGCGCAATAGCTCATCACTTTCCTTACAATTATTAGCCCAACAGGAAATAACATTACCTTGATATCTGCTGCAGTGCAACCAACTACTGGCTATTTTGAGATGCATACGCAGTTCTTTGTTTCACCAAACCCTTTACAAAAATTTCTCCAATTCGCACATATATATTACATTTAGAAAACCAGATTAAATGAACACGCATTTACCTTTTTCTCTCTCTCGATTTTTCTTTTTTAAAAAATTAAATGTGGCAAAAATTAATGACATGCACATCAAAAAATTGCAGGAAGATGTTTGCCTTCCAGGAATGACTTGAACAGCATGAGTGATCTCTCAGGCTGTGAGAATGGAGCTTCATGAGAAGCCCCCCTAATAGTGGCAAATGAAAGGATGCCGCCATAAACTTGAGTCCACCCTCCAACCTAAAAGAAAAAGTATGGTCAATAAGCGAATGATATATATGATCCCTTAAAAACTGTGTACAAGTAATAAATCTCCTCTATGTAAGACCTTTTTTTACCTGTTGTCCAGCAAACCAAGCTCTATAAGGAACAGTTGCATTCAGGTTCAACTCTTTTGCCAGTCTGTGCACAAGTGTGCGGCTACCAGTCAATGGAATAACAGAATCTTGATCTCCACTATAAAATATAGATCATCCGTTGTTAGAAGCTGTAGTCATTATACCTCACATAGTTTTTTTTTTTTTATCGACTATCGAATGTTGAAGATGATACTCTGAGTCCAAGACCTCACCCCTCTAGCATTTGCGTGAGTACTTATACCTCAGAAGTTACACTAAAGCCTCAGATTTCCCTTACCTGTATACCAACACAGGAATCCCAGCCTTGATAATTGATCCAAGAATATTGACTGTGGGTATCTCTACATTGAGCACCTCGTAGTCCAGAATGCTGCATTCAAAAATGTTTCAGTTTATTCAATATATGCTTAAATAAATATCTGTCTCAATTTAATTTCCTTGTAAAGTGCAAGACTTGAAACGTAGGGACAGCTAAAATGTACTATCCTAGTAGTTGTCAGTAGATGGCTAATCATTCGAGCATATGGCATTTTTATAGTGAGCATGAGAGAATTACTTGCTGCAAACTTCCCATTTATGAACTCCAACAAGCCGTGCATGGAGAGCCTTCTGCACATCCTTCCTGTTTAAATAATTCACAGTCTCATCTTCCACACATACATCAACCCTCTCGGATATTTGCTGCCATTGAAGAAGAATATAGTAAGCAAAACATATTTGGTAATACAATACCAATTTTGGACAAGAAAAGTGAATAGTTACTGACTTTGCAGGGATGACTTACATGGGGAGTTAAGACCTTTGATTGAGATAGAACTAATGGAATACATACATCAAGGGTAACATCATATTTGTCGACAAACTTGCTGGTTTCCATGGTAACCAGCTTCATAACATTGGAACAGACAGATGAAACCGAGTCTCTGTAGTATTCACTCACATATCGTGAATAGTTACAAGCAGAAGTGAATACATTGTATGTTGAATCCGATATTAACCCATGAGACCAAAAGTACTCGGCCCTTGAATTGAAGTCCGTAGCATATTCTAAAACAGGATTGCCTAGCTGCAATTGATAGACAACATATCAGCTCATTGATCAAGCAATGTTCTAAAGAGGACTAATCATGAGTACAGTACTAGAAAAGTGTAGTGCTTTTCAAATCAGTTGGCGTCTGCATGAAGAAGTTTACTACTTTTTGGTTGCACAATTATGGAGTTCATTATGCAATAGGACTTACAGCAATTCCTTTGAGATTGAACAACTTCTCCCTTTCGTTAACTTTAATCATAAGCTCCACAAGCTGAGGAATATAGTGCCCTGGAGTCAAAAAGCAAGCAGGGAAAAGATGAAACCCAAGTCAAAATCATCTCTTAAATTACTACTATTCGAGTACTAGAGATGGGAACCGAGATGTAAAGCATTGTATACCTGCATAACTTTCTCCTGTTATGAACAGATTCCTGTGCTTGTATTCGGGAAACTTGTTGAACCATCGTTGCAAGAATAAAAGATTATCCCTGGCTGCAGAAAACAAAAGGCAAAGCATTTTGGAAGACAAACTTTGAAAAGTCAGCCTTCTTTCTTTTGGGAACATGTCAAATAGTAAATAATTAAAGGTTAAGTCATGAAAAGCGTGAATCTGCAGGTTGAAGCTATCTCTCAAAATGATTTTACTTTTACTAAAAGTGGGAAGAAAAACACTGTTTCATCTGCAACATTATTAAGCACGGTACGGGGAGGTTGATTTTATGTTTAAACCAACCAAAAAATGATCTTTGGTCTCCAATGAGTTTAATCTGCATATATCTGAGCCATTCAGCTTAATAAACGTAAGTGATGAACTTAATAAACCATACCTGTTACCTCATCATCCACTGCCACATAGGAGGAGCTATCAGTAGCATAAGAGAACCCCACCCCAACTGGTGTCTCCAAATATAACATATTTGCTTCTGCAATACATATATGAGCATGGAACTGTCATTTGCTATTTATGTTGTATCAGAATAAATAGACTTAATTAGTTTTTCTACCTCTATTCCAGCTATACTCATTTCGAACCAAAACCTTGCCATTTGGCCTAAATGGCCCATTTTCAGATAATGCTCCTACTCCCAGGGAAGAACAGCCGGGTCCTACAACAAAACAGACGTAATACATCAAAGTCTGTTTCACAATTAATACTCCATCCATATCAACTTAAGAATGTAGTTTGGCTCTCTTTCCTAACATTGCATAGTTCTCAAACTGAGGAAGCTACATATCTTAAAAAAGCCTTAATGAGAAGCAAAGTGAGTGGCTGCAAACCTCCATTTAACCAAAGAACCAAAGGCTTTGAAGCTGGATCTATTTCTGCTTCAACAAAGTAGTAGAAAAGAGATTTGTGCTTCTTATCATCCACAGTAACGTAACCTGAGTATTGCTTAAAGTCTACATGGGGTTGTCCGGGAAGGCTAACTATCCTATCAGGGTGAGATACTGAAAAGGACTCTACCCTCATGGAAATGCATAGCTGCACTACAAGTGAAATTAGTGCAATGGTTTTGCATTTTTGAAGAAGGTTCATGGTTTCAGGAGAAGGGGAGGAGGGCGTGGACGGAGACTTTGGAAAGAAATGCCTGGTTAAGATGTTGCTCAGTGGAGGACATAGAGGTAAGGGTGGGGTAGTAAATAAATAACAAAGGGTTGTTTGTTTATTATCATTACAGTTCTAGCTTTTTTATTGCAGGCCTGAAAATGGCGTTGAAAGAGATGTATGATGAGGGACTCCAATTGAGTTGAAATGAGGAGCTGAGTCAGCTCATATATGGGTGGCAACTTGGCCTTTTGAGAAGGAAAAAAAAAGAAAAGAATAGAACCTGTGTTTGTTTGAATGATCAATGAATTTTTGTTTCAGAAATTTCAGATATCCTAAATCTGTTTTCTACCCATTTTTTTTCCATTTTCTTTTCCATTTTTCAGCAGTGCCATATCAGTAAGGCAACTAGGGGGATACATCCTGTTTAAGATTAGTTGAAAAGGTAAGGCATGTTCCTTGGAAAGTGGCTTTACAGGGTTTTCTTTTCGTTTCCCAGAAAATTTGTTAACATGACCAACATTTATAATGTCTTAAGAAAATCTTGGTAAGAGAATATGGCAGCATATTGAAGGTATTGGCCTGACTATGACATAACATTGAGTTGCTCATGAAAAAAAAAAAAAGACAATGACATGACAGTGTCTTTGCAGCTAGCTTTTTTGGTTTTCCAAAAAATGGCTTCAAGTACAAAGCACAATTCTGGTTTTTCCAGTGAGTAGACGTGAAGAAGCACAGAACACAGTCTACATTGTACAAAGGGAAGATTTATACCTTGAGTATATTCAGGATTCAGAATAAAACATGCCTATAGCACAATAAAGCTGTCTGCATTCTCTAAATATACAATCATCTGCTATAATGGATTCAACTAGTAATTATATTTATAGAATTCAAAGGAAGCGGAAAATCTGCAATCTGATTGACACATTCCACCAAATCAAAAGTTGCTTCTAATTAGAAATATGAAGTTGCTTCCAAAATTTTAGAATTTAGAATAACAGAATCCCATCCTTTGTATTGCTGCCAGTCACAGTTTCTTTTTGTATCTATACGACGTGAAGATCTTTGAATAATGAAGTCGTCTGCCTTAACCTGTCTACTAAATTTTGTAAGCTAAAAAACACAGCCACAAATAATGGTCCACGCACGCCACATGGTCCCATCATAGCTGCAAAGTGAACTTTCTAATGGTCCTACACTTTCCTCTTAGATGACAAAATGAGTTCAGAATTCTTTGCAGCAACTAAAAAATGAAAACCAGGTGCGGTTGATCGCAAAACTGAGAGATAAAGGGTATGAAGTATGATGAGTACTATTAGATTTCCTCTTTCATTTTTAACATTTGTTGTGTATATTTTTGTCCCTACTTTTGGTATTTTCTGTTATTCCACTCTCGTTAATACATTTAGCAATAATGTCCTTCACGCCAGAAACTTTAGAGATCATGGGTATAACTATAAAGAAAAACACGCACACACCCTCCATTGCTATCCAGATTACTGCTAACACTTCTGGCAAACAAATTGCCATTGCCACTCATGAGATTTCGCTAAAAGGAAATGTCGTTGCTCTTGAGTAATGTATTCAGTATCATATTTGGACCACCCCCACAAAAAAAAAAGGCTAATAGAAGGATGGGGCCTGTCTGTTCTAGAGTCTATATGATAAGGGAAAAAAGTATTTTCAATTTGGGATCAGACCAAGAGACAGGAAACAACAGGACAAAATTTCATCGAGTGTATTAGTCTGTCTTTGTGATATTGATATCCAGCTTGCAAGAAAATGGACCCTATGAGCTACACGCTTTTATCAGAGTCTCTCCCAATTGGTACAGACTACAGACCCGGATCAAGATCTGTCTTCGTGAGTACCACTTCCATGGGAAATTCTACTCCATTTCTAACAAAATCTACAGGGCCTGTGATCGTAATTAAAAGAATAATCTAAAAAATCCGTGAGCTTTTTCATAAAGAATGAGAAGTGGTTAGAGGTATCAAGTTTGGAAATTGTGTGATATCGCGAGTGGAAGTTTATGTTGGCTTTTCATCAATTGAAATGGAAGCAAAGGATCACTTTTTTCCTTATTCAAGGCAATTTTTTGCTTGGTCGGATTTCATTAATGCCATAGTCGGAAAAAGCTCTTCTACTTTTTGTAAAATATTACTCCTACTATCGGAAAAAGGCTTGCCTTTACTGGCAACAAAGTGGTATGGACGAAATACCTCCTGGAAACTTTGCCACCCAGTAAAGTGAGTGGCCTGTAAATATTTTATTCCCTGCACGTTGTGCTCAATAAGTAGTTACAGTTGAATATTCTCTTCTTTTGCAAAGCCCACCTGAAGGCATGAACGGTCTTCCTTCAAATAGAAGAGTGAAAGGAAAAAAGTGTAGTTTCATCGAACAAAAACTGACACTAAACTAGTAAAAGTAAATTTTTAAGAAGAAAATAAAAAAGAATTTCACAGCAGTAATACACTTTTTCCCTAGGATAAAAAGCCATCTTAAGGGTGTAGCGCAGACTCTGACTCGAGTACAAGTATCTCAAGCTTCACTAGTCTAGAAAATACCGAGATCGAACTCGGGTTCGAAATTCAAATTAAGCTCAATCAAATTCAATTCGAGTGAGTTCAGCATGCTTAAATAACCTATTTTAGACATACGAAAATAATAAAACAACCTAATCCAGTCATAATGGGTTCGAGTACTTGAGTACTACTAAACTCAAACGAGTTAAATTTGATAAATCTTAGTGTTCAAGTTTTCATTCTCCTTTATACCCACTTCTTGGTTGGAGAAGTCCTGTCCAACAATATAGACTTGCTCGCTCAAAATAATGATCACATGACGGTCTGTTCCGGATCGAAAAATAAAATGAAGACCAAGAAGACTGCTATCTCGCTAAGCGTTACCCATAGTACCAAGTTCAAAGTTGGCAAAATTTGGCCAACACCGAGCCAGCAGCGAAGCTAAAGGAAAGCTAGCTAAGCTAACATCTTGAAACCATCAGACTAAGACTGATTCCGCTACATAGATCCATAAGAATAGCAACGATTACTGCAGGCATTTAGTGATTATACATTTTCAAAACTTTCTAGAAGAAATATTGGCCAACAGAATATGAATAATGTACGTTAAAGCAGAAGAAGGTTTTAACTTTGCAAGCAATATTGGATTAGGGAAAACTGCACAAATTTAACATGAATAACGATCAATTGATCCAAGAATTTCACTCTCATTTCCAGAATTTCCATCTATATAAACAGCCCAATTGAAGGCCTAAACAACCTGTGGCTATAGACACAAACTTACCAATGCTCTTAGAAGAAGGTACCAACCTATATTGCAAGCATGTGACATGTGAAGATTGAAAACAATTTAACAAAAAAGCTAAAACGCAATGGAATGTGGAGAGAACAAAGCAAATTACCTACATAAAATTGACATAAACAACTTCCTAGGAAAAATTGTAAGGAGAAAAATGCAATTTTAATGTGATGAAAACTATGAAGAGTTCTCTGAATCTGTGCTGGGTTTATGATTGGTAGCTGCAGTCATAGAAGACTGGTCGATCTCTTTCCGAGATGCTTCCCAGAGCTGTTGCTCTATGCTCAACTTCCTCAATTCCACCAAACCTCTCTCAACTGTAACATTGAAACCAAGTGAAAAGGTTAGAGAGGAAATGAGAACCCACCACAACTCTGTTAACATAGTACTTCATATGATTTTTGTCTAGTCACTTGGCATATGTAAATCATAAATATAGCCTTACCATCCACAGCATCATGTGAAGCTGGTGACTGCCCACTCCGACTGATCCAGAATTGAAGTCTTTCTTCTGCAATATCCTCTTCTACACCATGTACTTGGGCTCTTCTCCAGAAATATGTTAGCCACGCCTGCACATACGAGAATTCAGGCATTGATTTCTTACCTTTGCTCAGAATCCATGCGTGTTATGAAAGAAAAGAGATGGTGGCTAAACACTACGTCCAAAGTTCATGGCATGGGTAACAGGGAAAACAACTATAACAAGGAAAAACAAATAAAGAAAATGAAGAGCACAACTGACCTCTTTGAAAAGAATATCTTCTGCCTCCTGTTCGCTTAATTCTACACCACAGGTGGAAGGGGGAATATTAACAGGACTTGAGATAAACTTACAAAGCATCATCATACAAGGTAACAATTTTTTTCCTTACCAAAGGCCTCTGTGAACTTGGGATCACCAGGTGGTCTTGAATCTAGAAAAAAGAAGCAGAAGAGCCAAATAAGATGTGCAGTTTTTTAACTCTCGATGTTAACCAAACAAAAGAGTCATGAAAAAATTTCAAAAATTAAAAGAAAGTTTACTGAGAATTTAAGGCCCAAGTCTGCTGTAGATAGCATGACTGGGTAGCACAGAACAACATTAGGTGGCAGATCTCTAACATCACAATGGGAAACTATTATGATAAACATAAAGAGAAAAGCTACAGAAGCCCATAATGAAAACAAGACAGAAATCATCAAATGGAAGGATCATTACGTAAAAATATATTAAAAAAAATTCCACCAATTAAATAGATCGGCAGTAGACAATAGCCATGAAAAGACAGATATGCATACCTGAGAAAGAATGTCGAGCTATGCTTGTACGTCTATGCTGGGCCAATGCAAGCACAACAGCATCCTCAACCTTCAAAGAGGGATGTCAGCACTTAGTATTGAATATGTGACATAAATACTTTCCAAAAAACAAACTCTATGTCAAGCAAACAAGATATGAAGGGATGCATGCCATCACAAGCAAAAATCAAGTTAACAAAAGAGAAAGATGTGCATCCATCAAAATTATGAACTGCAGAGACTTCTAGACATGCATAAAAAAAGCACAAAGCGACTTGAAAAACAGGTCCCTGGTGAAAATTTTTCCAGTAGAACTAAAACAGTGGGAAAACATAAAAGATAGTTTCTCCATTACAAGATCGAACAAATACCTTCAAAGAAGCTAATTCCCTGAGACCCATTTCAACAGAAAGCATACTCTCAATATTTCCTTCTCCTGTCAGATCACTCAAATCACGAATTGGTTTACTCCTATCTGGAGTGTCCCAAGAATCTTTAGCCTTTTGACCAGCAGAAATGACAACTTCAAAAGGCAGAGGAGCTAGGGCAGACCAATGCTCATGCTTTGACACTGCTATATCTGCACAAATACCTATAGGCACAAAACCAATAAAAAAAAAGAGAGGTACTTAGAGTTATAGATGATGTGCACACTTCATCACAACACCATTGGAAAACAAAAGGTCCTGGAGGATGAAGAATGAAGAAATGTAACCAAACTAAAGGGATATATAATACTTAATCGCCCACTGACCTACGGATCGGTCAGTAATCATCACACCACATCACCACACCAGTGCCAAATAACTTATCTATTAGCAAGTATATGCACAAAGGAAATGAACAACAAAAAGCGAGATGGCAACCATTAAATATCAACTAAGATTGAATAAAAAGGTTACCCCACTGATGGGTACATCTCATGTGCATAAATGTTTACAAAACCCATCGAATCCCAGCATTCTACATAACGAGTAACTTGATTTCATGCATCACCAGAAACGTCTATGCCTCGTTAAAGGCATGAACTTAAAGAGAAAGAACCTTTACTCCTTTCTTTTCCTCTCTTGAGTAAACTGTAATGTAAA
Organism: Turnera subulata; assembly: GCA_028386065.3. NCBI lineage: Eukaryota > Viridiplantae > Streptophyta > Magnoliopsida > Malpighiales > Passifloraceae > Turnera > Turnera subulata. Next base: position 572,987 of record JAKUCV010000418.1, on the reverse strand, counting down.
GGAAATTACCATACTGTACAGCTAAACCCCAGTAGCGCGCAAGCCAACACCTCTTCAAGACAACTTCTTCCTAAAAAGTTGCAGGTAGAGAACAGTTAAAATCTCTACAGCCATCATCAAAACCACAGAACTTAAAATGAAAATCCAGACAGCCAATTATAGTATAATGTTAGTGTCATTTGTAAGGCACTGACCATCTCTTCCTGAGTCAAGATCATCCTCTGAGTCATCGTGCGAAGAGCTTTCGTTTCGTTTTCAGCTTCTTGAAGCTGCTCCGCAGCTGTTGCAGCATCATCTTTTGCATTCTGAATGAGAAAAAACAAGGCAGCGGTTGAAGTTTCAGTGTACAGAAACTGAACTATGAACACCAGTAACATCCAGTCATCATACTTACCTCAAGTTCTACACGAAGGGCTGTCATTTCTGCATCTCTACCGTCACTTGTTTGTTGGGCAGCCTTAAGAGCTTCCTGAGACAAGGTAATTTTGTAATTCAGCGAAGGTCCAAGGGACAAACAATAGTCACCAAAAACAGTAAATGCAAGGAAAGACAGCCTTTAATAATGAAAGGCCCAGTTCAATTCTGTCTACAACCTAGAAGGAAATTAGACAACAATGAGAAACAGCTCGCAAGCAGCTGGCCAAACAGAACCTATGCTTGTGAAGAGCATGAAATTTCCAAAAGGACAGCTGAGGCAACTTAATATCAATTGGGAAGCCATATTGCACTCTAATCTCACCTCTCTTTTACGCAATGCTGCTTCCTTCCTGGAATAAAATTTACTAGTCAGAAATAGAACATGAAATAGAGACCTGCAAATGTTAAACCAACCATGATTACCTGACCAACAGTTTAGATTCCATGGATATACCCTCCCCAAGAGCAGCAACCTGCGAAACTAGAATTGGAAATGGAAATAAGAATCTAATATCATAGGTAAAACCATAGAGGTCATAGGGCAAAAGGTTGCAAGGAAAGTTAATAACTAGATGATGTTAATGACCTGTTTCTCAAGCTCCCTAGCTCTAGCCTCTGACTCCTCACGTCTTTCTTCCGCACGGTGGAGCTGAACAGCAAGCTCAAGCATAAGTGTTGATCATCACTTAACATCTAGGACAACCACTTTTAATTAAAAAAGGGGGATGCATACCTTATCAAGTATAACATCATGCTCTTCTTGTAGCATATCAAGCTGCAAAGTTCAACATATGTTAGTTTCTATTATAAAGTTTGGCAGTCTCATATTACTCATTGGGAATCCAAGTTATAATGTATCTACTAATGATGAGAAATGGAATACTTCATCACGAAGTTTAGAAGCTTCCTGCTGATCACCCATGTCTGGCACCTTGAGTTGTCCCATGGCTGAGGAAAACCTGTAACAATTGGCAACAAAAAGCTTATTAGCCAAGCATACAACATTGAAAAGAAGAAACCGATAGGTGATACACTTCGATGCAGGATCAACATAAAATACAAATACGTAATTAATGCCAACAACACGCGGACATACACTGACACCATTAACAATGCAACAAGGTGTCTTCGTTATATAAGAAGCTCAACCTTATAGGAAGCTAACTTTATCATGCCAAAAGGTAGAAACCAAACAAAGAAGGATTAGATATGGATGGAGACCAAATTGAAATGGCTAGCAACAAATGAACTCATCCCATTATTAGAGTACCGCAATTTAAACCACAATCAGTAAGAAACTTTTAATCACAATTACACACATGCACATTCACCCAATAAGTCACTTTACACGGCAAAAAAAATTAGAGGGAAACACAAAAACAAATAACTATGTAGGATGACTAACCTTTTATCTCTACTCTGGCTCCTAGGAGGCTCGATGGGAGGTATAGCAATGGGAGTTCTCACTGATTGTTTGCTTGGAGGCACCAATGCGGCTGTACGCACAGACATCGACGATGGCCTTCCCGTTGATGTGGACCTAACCGAAGGTACATGCTCTACAAAGTTCCGACCTAACTAATTCAAATACCAAAACTCCAATTATACATTTGTGATCAAGCTCAACTTCAAAAACAGTAACAAAAATCCGTTCGCATAAATTCAAATTAAAATAACAACGAATCATCAAGATCTCGAAGGCAACCATCAAGGTATAAGGAATCAAGCAAAGCAAGCTCAAATTACCGCAGGAGACGGAGATCTATTCTGTCTAATAACAGAAGCAGCACTCGTAACACTACTGTGATTGCTCGAGCTACGGTTACTGCTACTGAGGCTGGACGGGGCGGGAGGCGGCGGGGCGCTGTACCGGAACCCTAGATCGTCGTCATCGTCGGCGGTCTGCGATGCCATGACCTGAGCGAGCCGTGCGGCGGCGGCCTTCGCGGCGACGTTCTGCGTGCGCTTGATGGTGGACATGCCGAGGCGGGAGCTAGGGTGCGCGGGGGACATCGCCGGAGACGACGAGCCGGTGCTGGAGGCGCGCGAGTCATTGCTGAACTGCCGCCCCAGCACCGGACTCCCCGCTCTCCTCCGATCCATACGGTTTACGGAGATATTTTCGGATTTTAGAAACGCACGGGTTTCACTCGTGTCAGAATTTGAAGAAAGAGGGAGAAAATAGAGGGAGCTGGATTCTCTCGCGAGGAAATCGAGAGGAGAGGAGCGATGAGGAAGGAGCTCTGGGTGGTCAAAATACTTGACTACTACAATGGAGAAGCGGAGTTGAAGTTGAAAAAACTGGAAAATAATAATTGGGGAGTAAAAGAAAAAAAAAACTGAAAATGTTTGGTTGGAGACGACGTGTCGGTTGAAGTATCTTGACGCCGCAAATGCGAGTTTCGCGGGTAGTGTGTAAAATGGATGACCCGCCAAGTTATTTGGTGGGTGGATCTATTCGCGGAGATGCGGTGACGTGTCCGAGATGTTGATGGACGTCGGGTGACGGTAGATTTCGGACAGAGAATGTTTTGGCGGCGCGGTAATTTCTAGTATTGTGCTTTTCAAAAAAAAATTCTTCCACAATAAAAAATATGGTAAATTTGCTGTTGAAAAAATGCTTGGCTCCTAATATATATAATGATCTATCAAGGTGAATATTGTAGTTCCGGTTTATCACTCGTAATGTTAAAAATTAAATTATGAATATACGATTCATGTGATGAGAGACTTTAGAGATATTGCAAACGTTCAATTGGGGAGTTATTAGTTATGATTTGTGTACAACCTACGGCATCTTTATTCATTTGCTTTGGAAATACTTAAGTACACGGAGTTAATTGGTTGTGATTTGTATTTCGTAACCACTAAATAATCTCCAACTTTAAGGTATATATGAGCGTAAGATCTATCTATACATAAATTTCAACCAAGTGACGTTACACAAATCTGTACATAATTTCTTTTTTTTTTTTTTTTTGCTACTCTTAATTTCTTATCATCCCATGATCAATGATAACTTGTCAAAAACAGCCAATTATCCTTGCTATTACAATTGTAGCTTGTGCACGTCTCAGCCGAACGTTATGTGTTAGTCAGCTCATTATCAAACATTTAACATGGAACTTTAATGCTAGATAACTTGGCGGAATCAACAACCATGAACTTTAATTTTATCTGTTTTCTTTATTCTTGTTGTTTCCGAAGAAGTTTCCTAATCATTTCCTAGGCTTGCTTCGAGTGGAAGTTTGGCAGCATATGTAGCGAAACAAAAAGAAAAAAAGGGATTAGTGCGCAGCAACCTGCAATCATACAACTATATTTGTGTTGCAAGGTTAGAATATGAGCGCAGCAATCGATTGCATGGCCATCATTTCCCATTAGATTTGTGATTATTGCTATAATTAAAATTTTAAAGAGTTGTTCATAAAGAGTTTGAGCCGATAATGTATTTTGAAATTGATATCAGGTTTCATAGGAATGTGATTTTACCTAAGAATCTAAAAAACAGTAGACGATAAGGATATCCCATATTAGTATAAAAAATGGGATATTCTTGTTTTAGAAATAGAAAAAAAAGGGGATATTCTATATTATACAGCTCATGCGGCAACAAGGATAGTATCAAACATGGGATCGCAATACTAAGTATTTTCACTCAACTACTTTATTGCTGGGTCGTCGTAATAAGATTGCTGCACTCAAGGATGATTTCGGACAATAGATGTGGGATGAAGCTAATATGCAACGCTTGGTGTTACAACTTTATCAGTCTTTATTCACACGGGATCTTCTCTTGCCCGCAGTTTTCCCTTGCGGGATTTTTTTTCCTCCTTTATCCAGTTCTGCAACTGCAGACTTAGCTCGTCCTGTCTCTGGATTGGAAGTTAAGCAAGCTCTATTCCAAACGGGTGCTTTCAAAGCCCCTGGTCTTGACGGGATCCAGGCTTGTTTCTTTCAGAATCAGTAGACGGTGGTACAGGAGGATTTGATCCGATTCGTGCATAGGGTTTTCTCTGGTTCTATTGCTATTAAGGAAGCAAATAAAACTGTTGTCGTGCTTATTCCTAAGGTTGATGTTCCGGAGATGGTATTGCAATTTCGACCAATTGGATTATGTAATGTGATTTACAATTTGGTTACGAATGTATTGGTGAATAGGCTCAAGAGTTGATTTATACTATGCGAACTACTCAAAGTAGTCGGGGTTTTATGGCGATCAAGGCTGATCTTGAAAAAGCTTGTGACCGGTTGGATTGGTTTTTCATTCAGGAAGTTTTGGAGGAACTCAATTTCCCGGCAACCATTATCTCTCTTATTATGTCATGTATTTCCTCCGTTGCCATATCTGTTATGTGGAATGGTTCCCCTTCTCAAACTTTCCAACCAACTAGGGGAGTTCGGCAAGGTGATCCGCCGTCGTCATACTTGTTTGTGCTTTGCTTAGAGCGCTTTTTCCATCTTGTCATGAGTACGATGAATGAGGGACAATGGAAACCCTTATGTGCTAATTATGGTGGCCCTCAGATATCTCATCTTCTATTTGCTGACGATATGCTCCTATTTGCGGAGGCTTTACTTGACCAACTACAGGTTATCCAACAATGTTTAGACATTTTTTGTCAGTTCTCTAGGCAACGTGTGAGTCGGGCTAAGACTCGCATTTTCTTTTCCAGAAACGTATCTGCCGAGCTACATCACCAGATTAGCACTGCTAGTGGTTATCAACTTACAGAGGATCTTGGTATTTACTTAGGTGTTCCATTGTATGCTGGCAGGATAACCAAGGCGACTTATGCTAGTATCCTTTCCACGGTGAAAGTAAGGCTTGCGGGCTAGAAAGCTGATCAGCTTTCACTTGTAGGACGTATTACATTATGTAAGTCGGTACTTTGTGCTCTCCCAGTCTATACCATGCAATCAGCCAAGTTACCCAAAGGAGTTTGCCTTGAGATAGAATAGTTGTGCCGTAATTTTATTTGGGGTGATAGTGTTAACGGTCAGAAAGTTCATTTTTGCTTAACTGGGAGACGTTATGTCAGTCTAAACGCAATGGAGGAGTGGGATTACAGCAGCTAAGTATCTTCAATGATGCCTTATTATGAAGTTAGCTTGGTCTATTTTCCAACGCGAGGATAGTCTACGGGTGTTCTCACCGCCAAGTATTTCTCTATCTTAGGAGAAAGGGTTGTTCTACGGGATAAAACCACGGGTTCACCGATCTGCCGAGCGATCAAGCAAGTTTGGCCATCTTTTGATCATGGGGTGCGTTGGATTGTTGGAGATGGTTTCCGTATCCGTTTTTGGAGTGATTGGTGATGGTTTATATCCAATTCGGCTTGTTGGAACTAGCCACTGGTCCTGTGCCTATTGATCATTTACAATGGCCTCTGGCGTGGTTTGTATCCGATTTGGCTTGTTGGAACTGGAGTTTATTTTCTAATTTGCTTTCCCCTGAGGTGGTTCTTAAAGTGGCTTCCATGCTACCTCCTATTAGTGGTCATAAGGATGAGGTTTGTTCGGGGTTGTCGCAATCAGGTCTCTTCTCTTCTAAGTCGGCATACAATCTTTTGGTTGAGAGTCGTTCCACTTATCAGAATTCTCTTTGGCATTTGGTTTGGAGCTGGCTAGGCCCTCAACGGATTCGATCCTTTCTTTGGTTGGTTATGCATGAGAGGCTGATGACTAACACCTTATGGTTCCGCCGTAAATTCACCACTTCTCCTTGTTGTGATGCGTGTGTTGGCATCCAAGAAAACGTCTTGCATGTTCTTCGTGGTTGTTGGTGTGCTCAACGGGTTTGGCGCAAGATAGTCCCTAGAACTCAATGGTCTACCTTCTTTTCTAGTTCTTTGCAGTCTTGGCTGCGTCAGAATTTAGGGGGTGGCATAGGCTCATCGATGGATACTTCTTGGTCTCTTCTTTTTGGGATCACGCTTTGGAAAATTTGGGGATGGCGTAATGGTTGGATTTTTCAACGCCATAACATTGTCTTTTTCTCCATCCCCTCTATTTTTAGTATGATGCATGAGGTTCAGCTGATTCATTAAGCCAAGGCTTCATTGCAGTCTCAGCCAGCTCGGCAGTGGGTTAATGTAGGCTGGAAACCTCCTGATCCTGGGTGGTTCAAGTTAAACACTGACGGATCCTGCCAGGGCAATCCTGGATTAGCGATGGTGGCTAGTGTATGTTGGAATGCTTCTGGAGGATGGTGCTTTGGTTTTACTATGTCTTTGGGAATTTGCACCTCCTACAAAGCGGAGGTCTGGGCTGCTTATCTGGGCTTGCACCAGGCATGGATTCGAGGCTATTGCTGCATTATTCTGAAGATTGATTCCCTGGCTCTTGTTCAGCAATTGCAATCTCGTAGTTTGCCTATCTACGAGCCTTTGTTTCATCGTATTTGCTCTCTTCTTGATCGTGATTGGCAAGTCCGCATCATGCACACCTACCGCGAGGGAAATCACCACGCAGACACACTTGCGCTGGCTGATTCTGGTCCACCTTCAGTTCAGCAGAGTTTTTACTCTATTCTTTCCTTTTGTAATCTGTTTTCCATGATGACTTAAGGGCCTTTCATGGCCACGCCTTTGTGCTAGTTAATTTTCAATAATATGGGCTTCGGCCCCGCTTATTCACCAAAAAACAAGGATAGTATCAATAATTCCATCAACTCGGGCTACCGTAGAATTAAGTAAGCCCACCGGTTTTTTTTTTTTGATATATCAACTCGTTTTTATTAAAGAAATTTTAATACATGATGGTGGTAGAAGATGAAGATAGAAGATGGAAGCTAAGAAAATTACAAGAAAAAGAAGACTTCTTAACAGGAATAAAATAAAAGGAAAAGGAGAGGAATCATGAGAGAATCATTGTAGAGATATACAATTCAGCAACTACCCAAGCCTGAGAGGAAAAATGATGAAGATATCCATTCTTGAAAAGCAGTTTCGATGAAGCTTGAGGAAAGCATTTAGGGAGTTGATGCAGCCAGCTTCATAGAATTGAGATCTGATATCAGTTAATCTTTTGAATATCCGGTAGTAAGGCCTAAAATTTCTCCAACTTTCCATATGGAATCAATTTCATTGGATTGATCTTCTGCAGAGAAGGCAGGCTTGGTGACTTCATGATGTTTGTGAGAGTTGCAACTTTTTTGGCTTTTTGATTTTCTATTTTTTTATTTTTGTTTGATTGATCGAAAAAAGCTTTTGAGAGTGGGAACCTGGAGGGGAACAAGGTGTGGTTCTTTTTTGCTCTTTTTTTTAGACGGTTCCAATTAACTAGGTGGGCTAGAGGTGTATTTGAATCAAAAGATGCTTCATCATTCGAATCTATTGGATTTTCAAGATTTATGGGATGAAGAGATTGAGTAGGAGGGACAGAGTTTTTTTAGATATTGGGGATTGAGCTACAATAGGATAGGTGGGAATTGAAATTTGATTGGGAGAATTAATGAGAGGACTGGTATAAGTTATGGGATTTTGGGCTACCACAGGTTGGGTGGGAGTATTAATGTGGGAATTTGAATTTTGAATGGGAGAATTAATGAGGGGAGAGGTGGTTTTGGGTTCCTGAATGGTAGTAAATTGAGCCACATTGGATACGTGGCAAAAAGAATGCCTAGATTTTTGGTCATCCTCATTGGGTTGGAGAGATTTTTTGAGAATTTTCAGTTGAATTTCATTGGAGCCGTTGGATGTAGAGGAATTGGAATGGAAATCAAATCCTAAAAAATTGACTTTTGAATTTTTGAGCAAATTTTCAACGTCAACAATAGGTTCCTCAAAAATGATAATGTCAAAGAATTCTCCATCAACAGAAATTCTCTTGGTTTGATTGAGTAGAGACCTATGGTCAGTGGAAATCAACAACCTTATCAAACGCCATTTTATCTTCAGTTGTCTCATCCACCCTAAAAAATTTACCAAAGTGGCTTCCAAAGATTTTAAAAAATTCAGCATCCCACACATGTAAGGGAATACCATAGCATGAAACCCAAGAAATTCTTTTGTGGGATAAATCACGAGGGGACCAAGGATTGATGGTTTCAAAAAACTTGAAAAGCTAATCTTGATGTTTGTGGATGGAAGAATGCACGGACTCAACAAAAGAGAAGGATATGAGCACTTTCCCACTACCTATGAGCTTAAGATCATCAAAGAACAATCCTTTAGTGGACAAAAGACTCCTTCAAGGTTGGGAAATCAACACTCTCATGTAGGACAACAATCATGCATTTTTTCAACCATTCTAAATTATGTTTGGAGGCTTGGAAAGGGATGGAAGGAATCTGGTGGTTTTGAGTTGATGTAGGAGAAGTTGAATGCTTTTGGACTGAGATTGGGTGCGATTTGGGGCAACCCCTAAGGACAGCAGAGTAGGAGGGATTGGGTTGGATATTTCTATGGGGTCCATAATTGGGTTTGAAATAAATGGGACTTGGTTCAAAGAAGGATGCTTTTGAGGATAAGGAAGAGACTTGGCTATGTGGATTTTAAAGGGATAGAGACTTACAGTACATGCTGTGAGTTTTTTGATGATCCGACAAAGCTCTTCTGAAGAGAGGATGTGCAAAAAACCAAATCTCCTGCCGGCTTAGTTGAGCTTGCGAGGTATGTACACGTTGAGGATCTTCACATGGGGTGGAAGATTTCCTTCAAAAGGAATGCATCGATGTCATTAGGGATGCTATCAATATAGAGGCTTGAGGACTTTTGAGGATGGATGAAAGGGTTGGGTTGAGCAAGATGTTGGTCTGAAATAACTGTTTTATTGGGTAAATTTAAAGTATTATTATGAGGTGGGAAATGTCTAGAAGGGCATTTTGAGAGAGGGAAGGATGAGATTGAGGGTGGAATGTTAATAGGTGGAAATTTTAGCAATGGGGCACTGGAACTTTTGTGAGGAGGGAAAGAGAAGATGGGACGAAGGAGAGGAGAAGAGGGGCCATCTCATCTCACATCTCAACAGTTAATGGCTTTTTGAAGTAAGCCCACTGATTTCCTGTGTTTTCATGAGAATGTGATTAGATCCATCATTGAGTACCTCAAAGTCTACAAAACTTTCTTATGAGAAGCGCCTGAAATAACCCATAAACATGGGCCACCTCCCTGCCCACGATCTTAAGTTAGAGCTTTGAGAATTGAGAGGGACACTGTGTCTTAGACGGTTAGAGCTATTAGTGGAATTGTTGCCAATATGTGCCTAAAATCTCTTCAATGCTCACCTTAGTCCCCCATCCAGCTTGATAGACAGGAATTCCGTCTCCAAGAGGTCAAAGAGTTGACGGACTTTTTTGGTCCGCCACTCGGTTAGTCGTTGGATTTGGTTGTTGTAATTTGTATGTTAATGCTTACTTGCAAAATGGCCTTGTCAACACATGTACAGTAATGGCCCAACAGTTTGGTTATGATGCAGAGTTTGAGTTGTCATTACCTATAGGCTATAGCTGACATGAACCCGACCCAGATTACCTCTAATGAAAAGCCAAGCAACATGCATTTCAACCAGAAACTAATTAAGCTTGTGCAACAAGCAACAATATTTGAGTTTCAATCAACCTAGCCTTCCGAAGAAATCAATTATAGAAGCTCGAAACAACAAAATTCAGAAATCCAGAGTTGGGTTCTTAATAAAATCCATCCTGAAAAACTAACTTCTAATAACCTGGGCTCATCAATTACTTGGAGCTGCAGCTTGACCTTTATTTTCAACCAATTTTTCTATCAAATCAGCCGCGTCTTGGATTGTTGTTATGTTCTGCGAGTTCTCCTCTTCCACGTTGATATCATACTCTTCCTCCAGCCCCATAACTATCTCCACCTGCAAATACCGCCCAATAGCTTACCTCTTTTAGTCCCTTAACCAAACAATCCACCCTTGCAATAAAACCATACCAAGAATTGAGAAATTGGGTTGTTTAGTTTCAATGTGAGTACCGTATCTAGGGAATCAGCACCAAGTTTGGCGAAAGTGGTATCTGGGGTGAGCACAGTTTCTGGAGTTAAAGCCAGTTGTTTCCTCACGATCTCGCAAACTTTGTCTACAGTCTCTGGCTTTGCCTTGAGAAATTGAAAGTGGATGTAGCAGTTATGTAGAGAAATATACATGAAACAAAGGCTAATTAGCATTAGCCAGTGAGAAGATTAAGAGAGTAAAAAATTACCATACAACACACGCGGAGGCGAGAAGCCTTTAAGGAATGGAAGCTACATTGTTCCCATCGCATGGAAACCATTTTTAAGCTAGCTCTCTGCGCTGCCTGAGTCAAGATAAACCACAGACACGATATGATTCATAGTATTATTGTTCATCTGATGACAAATTATATTTAGAAAAGAAACAAAATTCTTTTCCACCGGAAAATAACCATCTCCATTTTTGCCTAAAAATCCTGCAGAATTTTAAGCTGTGAGATCAGTGCATTCTACTTTTAAACTACATTTAGTTACTAGGACTAACAACCCTGCATTCTCAATCTAATCAAACCTATAATACCCTTAATTTATATTGTTCTATATCAAATCTTGGTGTATTACATAGTTCTATACACCTATGAGTACTAGCATTGTACTCAGTCAAATAGGACAGTCTCTGAAACATTGTTTCTAGCTCTACACTGACAATATTAATTCCTCTGTTCTATTACATATGTTTCCTTTTACTGGTTTTTTGTTAACCATTTTCGCAGAAAGACTCTACCAAGGTAAATCCATAGTTTGGAACAACATTAAAAAAAAACAAATCGACAGCCTAATTCGTTGGTTCAAGACATAAAATATTAAAGTGAAAGTATAAATAAATACAAGATAGCGTTGAAGCTTGACCTGGCTAGTCTTGAGGGACTGACTGAGCAATGGCTGAAGCCCGAGACAGGTAGTTGAGACGGACGCCATAGGAGATACAGAAACTGCAAGGTACAGATTAGTAGCAAGAAATTTCAGAATACAAAGTTTTCTTTGTAAAGAGATTCAAAAGCTGTTATGGATTATGTTACAGAATATACGAGTGGAGACCGTTCACTCTCAGACCAGGGCCTATCTAATGACCAAAAAATGAAAACAAAAAGGCCTATCTACTGCTTGCCTGTCAATGGATTGCTTTTTTGCTACGTGGGTCCTCTTCTGGTTGCAAGTGGACCATATAATGTTTCCCAGTTGCCATGTGGGGAAGCAGGAATTCCAAGCTCAGTGATTTGTTTGATTGTCCTGATAATGCTTTCATAATCCACATGGATGTGTCTTATAAAATCTGTATGCCCAAAAAACAACATAAAAACAAAACAGTCATGTACATCTATGATGTTATAAAACAAAGTGTAAATATAGTATGAATACTGTTTGTACCATATACATATACAGTATACATATACTGTATTTTTATGTTTATATATATATATTAGTTAAAGAAAGAAAAGTGAGGATGAATGAACCGGGTCATTACCCGTTAACCCCTCTTCCTCTCAAACTTTCTTCTTCTCCTCTCAAACTTTCTTCTTCTCCTTGATTTCTTTTTCTCCATGAATTCGAAACTCAATTCCAATTGTTTATAATACGTTATCAGCACGACATGCTCTAATCAGAGCTTAAAATCACACACCCATTCGCCGGCCAGGAGGAGAAGAAAAAAGGCCATTTTCCGGTGAGAAAAACCGTACCTCCGGCGTGACGTTTTGTGCCGCCGTTCAACTCATCCCCATCACCCTCTGACTCCCCGGGCCGCTGCGACCACAACGCCGCTTTCCCCCGTCCGTAACCGCCACTGACGCGCCGCCTATGGCCGACGACCCGACGCCAGATCCGACGACCCGACCTGTGAAGTCGGGTCTGTCCTCTGCAATTCAATACCGGTTGCCGCTTCTGCCGACGCCGCGCCACCAGGCCTTTCCCCTCACCTTCGCCGCCGTCAGCCGCGCCTTTGCCGCCTGCGTCTGGCGTCGTCCCGTCGCCGGCTCGCCATCACCGGCATCGCCATGTGAGTGGATATTTCTTTTTGTTTTTTTTTGTATTTTTGGATTGGTTTTTGATTGTTTTGAATGAGTTGTTGTTGTTGTTGCTTGATTGATTGTTAATTGTGGATTGGATGATGTTGTTAATGGAGAGTTCACGGGCTGTAATTTTTTTGCCCGGAATCCGGCATGAACAGTAATTTTGACCGGAATCCGGCGTCCGTGAACAGTATTTTTGGCCGGAATCCGACAAGCCCAGAAGTGTTTGGCCAGGATCCGATGCCTCAAAATTTTCCCGGCAAGCTCGAAATCCGGCGATGAATAGTACTTTCTGGCGACTGCGAATAATGATTTTGATCGAATCCGGCAAACCCAGAAGTGTTTGGCCGGAATTTGATGCCTCGGCAAAATAATCCGGCACGGTGAATAGAAATTCCCGACAACTGTAAATAGTAATTCCCGACGACCGTGAATAGTGATTTTGGCAGAATTTGAGACCTCGTGATTTTGATTGTGAATAGTAATTTTTGACCGAAATTCGAACGCCTCGAATTTTTCCCGGCAAACCCCGAAGTATTGGCCGGAATTTTATACCCCGGGTTATTTTCCCGCCAAGCCCAGAAGGCTGTTGGTATATACATACCGGAATAGTAACCGGATATTAGTAATATATATTATATATATTATTGCTGAAAGATTTATCGAGTAAGCATATTTTTGGTTTTTATTTAAATTCCGATTGGGCTATTAAAAGGCCCATTGCATTTAAATTCATGTCTTTAAATTTTATTTATGCTTTATTTGGGCTCATGAAAGGCCCATAATGGCCGGCTAAGTCGCCTATTTCTTTACATTTTTTTAATTGGGCTTGTATAAGGCCCATCGCTTTTATTTTGCTGCAATTTAATTTTTATTGGGTTCGCTATAGGCCCATCGCATTTATTTTTCAGCAATTTAATTTTTATTGGGCTAATTAATAAAAAGGCCCATCGCATTTAATTTTCAGGTATTTATTTTTAATTGGGCTATAAAAGGGCCCATTGTATTTAATTACCTCGCCTTTAATTTTATGCTTGATATGGGCTCGTTCTAGGCCCATCATTTAATTTCCTGTCGTTTACTTTACTTGGAGTAATTAATATAAGGCCCCTTGCTTATTTATTTTAATTAAGCATTTATATATTCAATTATGTTATTTGAATTTGCGGCTCTTAAAATTTCCGGAAGAAATTTATAATTGGCCTTAAATGCGAAAATACCTTTAAATGAGAATAGTGTGAAAGACTAAATAAAAAAGTCCTGAAGACTCGGGAAAAGAAAAATAAAACGAAGACTGGAAGTCTTACCGTTCAAAAGATCCTGAAGATCCTTCAAAGAAAAATCGAAAATACACACTATTACCACCAGAAGATGGAAACTATATGACCACCAAAAGGTGGATATTATACTGGCTTACCCTGAAGGAGCAATCTATGCAATTTATTTTTATTTACTTTTCAGTACTTTATAATTGTTTCTTAGAATAATGCCTGAAGCATTAGTCTCGAAGACAATGCAAAATTGACATCCACAGGGGGAGAATTATATGTGTGGATGTCAATATAACATATTATGACATCTTGAAATGAAAAATGATTAACACGCTCCAGAAGAACATAAATTCGAATATGTTCCTGAAGAACGCATGTTTTAATATGATCTAGAAGATCATATATTTAAGCGAGTACAAAAACCCCCACTTGCAGTAATAAAAGCAATAATTATGGATACCGTCGAATTGGCTCTGATCCATTCCCTGAAGTGAATGTGATTGTATGTAATAATTTTAAATTATGGTTATAAACATTCGATTGGATACAAACAGGCCTTATAACAAAGCATCGAGTAAATGGTTATTAAATGTCCCTGAAGGGAAAATCTAATATTGATGAAACCGTTGCTTACCCTGAAGGTATAAGCTTGAATAAGATAATAAATGGAAAAGGCTAAAAGTAAACACGCACATTATTATTCCGTAAACGGATACATAACTGGAGAACATTCAAAGAAGAATGGTTCTCATACATATGTTTAAACAAATAATCTATCTGTTAGGTTCAACATTAACCCTAAAACTCTGAGCCTCACCATTAATGTTGACCCTAACACTGTCGTTCCAGGAGAACCACATACCAGCTCTGTTGTTTTCTCCAGGTATCTCAAACCGATTCGTTGGAGGAAAACGTAGTGGAATCACACCATGATTCTCTCCTGCTTGCCACATAGTCTCGGTAATCAGTACCATGTTAGGCTTGTACTGATTCTTCAGATCCCTTAAGGTACGCACAAAGTCTTGAGACCTTCTTGCTATACCCCTGCAATTCCACAATAAAAGTCGTACCTTAGGCCATGTAGGTGGTAACCCAGTCACCCTTGGGACGCTCCGAGCCATCATGGAAACCTGATAATAACTGCTTTGATTTAAAATTTGACATGAAGGCTCTAGCTGAAATTCCTGCATCCTAGCAGATATGAAAAACATTATAGAGTTAGCTGAGCCATAAAAATTTGTCCTGAGATTGCCTTGGTCCTCCAGGAAGAAAGTTTCTTCCATTGGAGTCACAAAGAACCTAGACGAGTATAGCTCATCTACAAACACTAAACGAGGAATTCTCGCCAGATCATTAGGCAGCTCCTCTTGTTGTTCATTTACCATGCTATAGGCCAATCTATTTCTTCTGCCTAGTGAGGCACCCTCAACAAAGAAAACAGTAGCTGGGGAAGGCATTTTTGTCTTGGTTGAGTTTTTCTTTTTCTTTGCTTTGATGAATTTTTCTATATCTATGAGTTTTCCTGTATCTTCCCATGTAATCCTTCCCCCATTTTATAGCCTGAGCATAGATAGCCAGGTGTCCCCGAAAAGATCCAGAAGATTTTTCGGTGGATTATATTATTATTCAGCAAAATTCCAAAGCTTTACAATCCTCGAGGATTTGCTTTTGGAAATGTCTGCCACTACATTAATTATTGCTCAATAATTCCGATCTTTTCCGACATGAGTGGCAGAAATAAGTTTAAAATTGGCACATATATAGCTAGCCTGAAGCTAGCAGTTGTGTAATTGAAACTTAACATATCCAGCCAGAAGCTGGAATGCACTAGCCTGGAGCTAGCAATTTTAAGTGTTTAAATACACAGCTTGCGCAGCCTGAAGCTGGCACCAACTTGAAGTTGGTTCATGGATTTATTGTTTGGCATGACCGGATGGGCCATCCCGGTTCAATTATGATGCACAAAATTTGTTTTGATAATTGATTGAAAAACCAGAAGTTTTTATAATCAATAAATTTTCATATGTTTGTTTGCTGCAAAAATTATTATACGGCCTTCCTAAGATGAGAATGGCCTGGCATCACCAGCAAGTTTAAGAATAATTCAGAGATATGAACGCGGACTGATCAATCCGCGGTGTTAACCATCTAGGTAATTTTTACGATGCATCGACTAGATGGTTTATTGTGTGACGCAAGTTGGCATAAGTGCGCACTTATTATGCCACTTGCGGGCACATGTCCCTACTTATGTTACTAGACTATTTGTCTAGATAATGCTGAGATATTTCATCAATAAGAGACTGTATATCATTGGAAATAAACCCAAATAAATCTGGGGGAGCATTGACAATTGATTGCACAACTGTTTGATGAAATATTATTGTTTGAGAAATTGATATTTTATATGCAGCAACACTGTGCATCAAGCCAACATGATGTTATAAGAACCCCCCTCATTTAATTAATTAATGGTCACATACATAGTATCTCCCATCTTCGGACCTTGAGTTATATAATGCTCCACCACAGGGTTGTGAAATTGGTCCCTTAAAGAAGATTGGGAATCTACATTGGGTATGTATCTCCATATATTATAAAGATAATTGAAACCTATGACAAGGGACTGGAGATTCATTTATAGCAATACTTGCTTATTAGTTGATGTTTTACCCAACATCAGGGGGAGAGAAAATAAGCAGCTGGATCAAGAAATTATTGAAATGACTTATCAATATTTAATTTTTGATCCTCGAATATTAGTATGAACCTGAAGTTCTAAGAAATGATTCATTTGCAAAAGATTAGTATGTCAATTGCCAGACATATTTATTTGAAATATGTGACTATATACCAGCTGCAAATGCTCCTGTTTTGATGTTTCCTGAAGAACAATATAAGTATGCAAATGAATCCATATGGATTATACTCGGTTCCAAAAAAAAAGAAAAGAAATTCTCGATAGAGAAAAAGGAGCAAAAGTGATAAGATGGCCCCAGTAAGAAAATAAGACCTCCAGTAGAGGTTTGAATTAAAAGACCTCCAAAAGAGGTTGATTCTCTGACACAATTGATAAATTTCCAGAAGTAACTCAGGTACCTGAAATAAATGAGCATGATGAGATCTTAATTACAGTGTCAGGAATAAGATGGAACCGATGTGAAATAACCATCGACGGAATATTTATGTTTAATATAGCGCTAAATGAAATGAGGATCATGAACCTACGAATGTAGGCACAGTATAATTGGCCAAAATATAGAAATACAATTAAGGCTGTATTGAACTCGCCCGAAGCGAGAAAGTGGACTCGCCCGAAGCGAGAAATTTCCGGACCTGTAGTCCGTACACCAGAAGGTGTAAAAATTCTATTGGTCATGAAAGGGTATTTGAGCAGAAATAAATAAATAATGAGATGTAAAGCACGGTTTGTGGCACAAAGTTTTTACCCAAACGACCAGGTATTAATTATGAGGAGATATACTCCTCTGTGGTGGATGCAATTATTTTGATATGTCTGGCAGTATATGAAAAGTATTAGAAATGCATCTAGTGAATGCTATTACAGCCTATTATTATGGATCCATAAGTCATGAAGATCCCTGAAGGATCCAAGTTGCCTGAAGCAACTAATTCCCGGGAAAATAACAAGATAGAACTGAATTGATGTTTTCAGTCATTTTTTTTTTTAGTATGGATAAATCTATTTATGATTGGCACTCCAGAAGAGGCCTCTAAATACCGTGCTATTAAATTGGTCCTGGAGTACCTTGTTGTAAAGCCTGAAGCTTTTGATTTAAGTCTATCAGCATTATATGTATTTGCCCTTATCTTCGGGGAATAACAAATATGATAATCCTATAAGCCCGAAGAAAGGAGAGTTGTTTCCTGCAGATGCAGAATCCCCCACTCGATCCACAAATAGCACAGCCGGACATCTGCCACAACTTTACATATGATAGTGCTATATCATCGGGACTACAAACAAGAGGGCAAGACAGATGCTCCAATAATAAGTTATGAAGATTATGCCGCCAACATTGCCCAAATTAAAGTAATGGTGTATCAAAAAATAATCAGACAAAATACATGTCATCAGAAGCTGACAAGGACGATCGGCATGCAACGATATCAAGGAGATAATGGAGGCCAAAATGAGGGGGAGTATCAAGCAATCAATGGAGGCCAAGTTGAGGGGGAGTAGAATACGCACTGCACTCTTTTTTCCTTCACCAAGTTTTTATCCCACTGGGTTTTTCTTGGTAAGGTTTTTAACGAGACAGTTACCCCGATAGCGTATTCTGTCCAAAGTACAAACAGCATTCAAGGGGGAGTGTTATAAAACAAAGTGTAAATATAGTATGAATACTGTTTGTACCATATACATATACAGTATACATATACTGTATTCTTATGTTTATATATATATATTAGTTAAAGAAAGAAAAGTGAGGATGAATGAACCGGGTCATTACCCGTTAACCCCTCTTCCTCTCAAACTTTCTTCTTCTCCTCTCAAACTTTCTTCTTCTCCTTGATTTCTTTTTCTCCATGAATTCGAAACTCAATTCCAATTGTTTATAACATATGATCTATTTTTATGTTCATTTACAACATAGAAGATTTTCCATGAAAATTTGTCATGTATTGATGGGGTGTTTACTTACTGAGAGCATTAAGTTTCATGAATGTGTAATAATTTCTGTGAGGGGACAAAGCCTGGAACTGGGTTGTCACCTCTTCAACATTATAGATTCTCTCCGGTCTATCTATTTATGTAGGGGGGGTATTAAGTTTCCAGTTCATTTGCTACAGTGAGCCCCAATCCAGCTTATTACATGATGGGCCACTATCTTCAATTCTGAATTTGACTACCTGAGGCCCAACAAAGTCAAACTCAAAACTCTCAAAATCTTCATTGTGTTCTTCTGACCCAAAGAAGGGGCAATCTTGTTTCAGTTTGTTCGTACAAGAGGAAGGATTGGAAGGAAGATTCTAAAACCGTTAAGCATGTTGTAAATAAAAGGGATAGAAGGAGAAGATTGAAGGGAGAAGAGTTTTTCCGGTGAAATTCCGGTGAGGGGGAAGTCGGCCGGTGAGAACTCCGGTCGGGCTTCATACCCAGTTTTCACCCACTTTTCATTTCTCTTTTCAACATATATATAATAAGATGGAATACATTATAGTATGTATATAGTATGTATAACAATGACATATATACATGTATAATACATATTTTATAACACTCCCCCTTGGATGTCATTGTGTTGATGGGTAGAATACGCTTTGGGAGTACTGCCTCATTAAAAACCTTACCAAGAAAAACCCAGTGGGATAAAAACTTGGTGAAGGAAAAAAGAGTGCAATGCGTATTCTACTCCCCCTCATTTTGGCCTCCATTGATTGCTTCATGTCGTTGCATGCCAATCGTCCTTGTCAGCTTCTGGTGACGTGTATTTTTTCTGATCACTTTTCAATACATCATTACTTCAATTGGACAAAGTTGGCAGCATTATCTTCATAATTTCGTCGTTGGGGCGTCTATCTTGCCATCTTGCTTTTGTAGTCCCGATGATATTGTAATATCATGTGTAAAGTTGTTGCTGATGTCCGTCTGTGCTTAATGTGGACTAAATAAGGGATCTACATCTGCAAAATAAACTATACTCTCTTTCGGATTTACAGGATTACACATTTGTTATTTCCCGAAGATAAGAGTAAATACATATCTTGCCAATAGGCCTAATTCAAAAGCTTCAGCCTTTATGTTACAAGCAATACATATTGCACTTAGACAAGGTACTTCCAGGACCAGTCTAATAGCACGGTATTTGGAAACCTCTTCCGGAGTTCCAATCACAAAACATATCAACATAAATTTATCCATACTCAAAATAATCATGTAAAGATTAACTCAGTTCAAATTTTGTAATTTCCTGGGAATTAGTTGCTTCAGGCAACTTGAATCCTTCAGGGATCTTCATGTACATTTCACGACTTATGGATCCATAGTAATAGGCTGTAACAGCATTCATTAGATGCATTTCTAATTCTTTTCATGTAGTGTCAGACTTATCAAAATAATCGCATCCACCACAGGGGAGTATATCTCCTCACAATTAATACCAGGTCATTAGGGTAAACCTTGTGCTACAAACCGTGCTTTATATATCTTTTCCGCACAAGTACCCATTTTCGACCGATTAATTTTACACCATCTGGTGTACGGACTACCGGTCCGAAAATTTTCTCGCTTCACAAGCGAGTCAACACACAGCCTTTAACTATATCTCTTTATTTTGGCCAATCATACAACGCCTACTTTCATTAGTAGGTTCATGATCCTCATTTTAATAAAATAAAAATTATATTCCGTCGACGGTTATTTCACGTCGGTTCCATCTTATTTCTGACACTGTAATTGAGATCTCATCATACTCATTTATTTCAGGTACCTGAGTTACTTCTGGAACTTTATCAATTTTGTCAGAAAAACCTCTTCTGGAGGATTTTCCTCTTCTTGAGGACTTTTAATTCAAACCTCTACTGGAGGCCTTATTTTCTTTTCTGGGGCCATCTTACCTCCCTGCTCTTTTTTCTCTATCGAGAATTTCTTTTCTTTTGGAACCGAGTATATTCTATGCTTCTGGCATACTTTAGATTCATTTGCATACTATACTTGTTCTTCAGGAACATCAATTTTGAGCAGGAGCATATGCAGCTGGTATTTTGGTCACATTATTTGTCTGGCAATTGCATATTAATTTTCTTACAAATGAATCATCTGTTTGAACTTCAGGTTCATACTAATTTGTTTGAGGATCAACAAATATATATTAATAATACATTTAAGTAATGTCTTTATCTTGATCCAACTGCTTATTTTCCTCCCCCTTATGTTGGATAGACACTATCAAATTAATTTTTAACATACCCAACATACACAACATATATTCCCAATCTTCTTTAAGGACCAACATAACAATGCTGTGGTGGAGCATTATTCAATATACAATAAATGGTCTGAAGATGGGAGTTACTGGGTTCGTGACCAAGAACCAATTAAATAGGGAAACATTATGATAACTTGTTGGCTTGATGCACACAAGTATTGCTGCATGTAAAAATATCATTTTCTCAAACAATTATATTTCAGCAATGGTCCTGCAATCAATTTGAATATTCACCCAAATTAGTTTGGATTTATTTCCAATGATATACATTTTCCATTGAAGAAATATACCAGCATTCTCTAGACGTATAGTCTAATAACATAAATAGGGATATGTACCCGCAAGTAGCTTAATCATTAAAACAAGTGCGCACAATGCCAACTTGCGTCACACAATGGACCATCTAGTCGATGCATCGTAAAAATTACCTAGATGATCAACACAACGGATTTATCAGTCCGCGTTCATATCCCAGAATTAATCTCAAACTTGCTGGTCTAGGCCAATCTCATCTTAGGAAGGCCATATTATTAATTTCGCAGCAAACAAATACATGGAAATTCATTGATTGTAAAAACTTCTGGTTTTTCAATGAATGACCAAATAAATTTTGTGCATCATTATTGACCCGGGATGGCCCAACCGGTCAAACCAAACAATATGTCCATGTACCAACTTCAAGTTGGTGCCAGCTTCAGGCTGCTATATATATATGCCAGCTTCAGGCTGGATATGATGACTTAGGAAGATTATTTACCAGCTTCTGGCTGGGGCATACTAGCTATAAATTACATATTTATCAGCCAACTTCTAGTTGGTCTCAGCTTCGGGCTGTGCAAACTGTGTATTTAAACACTTAAAAATTGCTAGCTTTAGGCTAGTGCATTCCAACTTCTGGCTGGATATGGTAAGTTTAATAACTTAGGTTGCTAGCTTCAGGCTGCAATATATGTGCCAATTTTAGGCTTATATCTGCCAATCATGTCGGAAAAGATCAGAATTATTGAGCAAACTTTTTCAAAAGCAACTTTGGAGTTTTGTGAAACCGAAAAATCTTCAGGATCTTTTCGGAGATAAGTAAAAGGGTCCACATTTGAAATACTGATACCTGGCTGTCTAAGCTTAGGCTATAAAAGTGGGCAGTATTATGTGGTGAAACATATAGATTCAGAAAAACCACATAAAGAATGCCTTCCCCAGCAACTGTCTTCTTTGTTGAGGGTACCTCTCTAGGAAGGAGGAACAGGCTAGCATATAGTTTGGTTAATGAACAACAAGAGGAGTTACCGAGTGAACTCGCAAGAATTCCTCGCTTGGTTTTTGTTGATGAACTATACTCATCCAGGTTCTTTGTAACTCCTATGGAAGAAACCCTCTTCCTAGAGGACCAAGGCAATTTACGAGCTTTCTTTTATGGCTCGGCTAACTCTATTATATTTTTTATATCTGATAGACTGCAGGAGTTTCAACTAGAGCCTTCTTGCCAATTTCTGAATCAAGGCAGCTATTATCAAGTTTCCATGATGGCTCAGAGTGTCCTGAGGGTTTCTGGGTTACCGCCTACATGGCCCAAGGTACGACTTTTATTATGGAATTGCAGGAGAGTGGCCAGGCGGTCCCAAGATTTTGTGCGTACCTTAAGGGACCTGAAGAATCAGTACAAGCCCAACATGGTACTGACTACTGAAACCCTATGGCAGCCTGAAGAAAATCATGGAGTAATACCACTCCGTTTTCCTCCAACAAATCGATTTGAGCTACTTGGAAAAAACAACATGGGTGGTATGCGGTTCTCCTGGAACGACAGCGTTAGGGTCAACATTAATGGTGAGGCTCAGAGTTTCAGGGTTAATGTTGAGCCCAACAGATAGATTACTGTTTAAACATATGTATGAGAACTTTTTTTTTTTGAATTTTCTCCAGTTATGGATCCGTTTATGCAATAATAATATGCATGTTTGTTTTGAGCCTTTTCTATTTATTATCTCATTTACGCCCACAGGCACAAATAATTATACTGTCTTATTCGCTTCAGGGAATAGATCAGAGTCAATTCATTAGGATCTATAATAATTTATTTTATTACTGGGGGTGTCTGTACTCTTCAAGAATATATGCTCTTCCAGAGCGTAAATATACGATCTTCTAGATCATATTAAAACATGCATTCTTCAGGAACATATTCGGATTTATGCTCTTCTTGAGCATGTTAATCTTTTTCTCATTTCGAGATGTCATAATATATTATATTGACATCCACACATATAATTCTCCCCCTGTGGATGTCAATTTTGCATTGTCTTCGAGACTAATGCTTGAGGCATTATTCTAGAAACAATTATAAAGTACTAAAAAGTAAATAAAATAAATTGCAATGCGTAATAATTTAAACTGAACATAAAATAAATTGAATATAAAATGAATTGCTCCTTCAGAGTATGCAAGTATAATATCCACCTTCTGGTGGTCATATAATTTCCATCTTCTGGTGGTAATAGTTTTTTTTTCGATTTTCCTTTGAAGGATCTTCAGGATCTTTTGAACGGTAAGACTTCCAGTCTTCGTTGTATTTTCTTTTATTGACTCTGCTGGACTCTTATATTTATCTTCCAGACTATTATCATATAAATGCATTTTAGCATTTAATGCCCATGATAAATTTCTTCTGGAAATTTTGAGGGCCTCAAATTCAAATAATATAATCAAAAGACTTAATTAAAATAAATAAACATGGACCTTTTATTAATCAGCCCAATTAAAATAAATAACAAAAAATTAAAAGTGATGGGCCTTGTACGAGCTCAAGCAAAACATAAATAAAATTAAAGACGAGAAATTTAAATGCAATGGGCCTTTTTAATAGCCTAATAGTAATTTAAATAAAAATATAAAATATGCTTACTCGATAAATCTTTCAGTAATAATATATATAATATATCATATTAATACATGAGCCTTTTAATAGCCCAATCGTAATTAAAAAAAATAAAATATGCTTACTCGATAAATCTTTCAGCAATAATATATAATATATCATATTAATACATGGGCCTTATATGAGCCCAATTGAAATATAAAGAACAGAATATTAAAATATAATGGGCCTAATATGAGCCCAAGCTTAATATAAATTAAAAAACAATAAAATAAATACATTAGCCTTCCGAGCTTGCCGGGAAAAATCCTGAGACACTGAATTCCGGCCAAACACTTTCGGGCTTGCCGGGAAAATCCCGAGATGTCGGATTCCGGTCAAACACTTCTGGGTTTGCCGGATTCCGACCGAGCACTGTTCACGGTCGTCGGATTCCGGCCAAAAAAATCACTGTTCACAGTGCAGGAAAATTCCCTCGAGACTCACCGTGAGCTCGCCATTCATTCAACACCCAAAAACAACATCATCCCATCACAATCAATCATCAACAACAAAAACAATTAAAAACAATCCAACCAAAAAAACCTTACATCACGAGCCCGCCGGCGGCGAGATGAAAGGTGACGGGTGCGGCGACGGGCGATGGGCTACTGGCGGCGACGGGCGGCGAGATGAAGGGCGACAGGTGCGGCGAAGGCGGCGGTAGTAGGCTCCGGGCGGCGAGATGAAAAAAAAAACTAGGCAGACCCGTCAACTCTGGTCCGGTCGCCGGATCCTGCAGCGGGTCGTGCCTCCCGGTCGGCGCGTCCGACGGCGGCGGCGGAAAAGGAGGGCACTGTCGAGGTCGCGGCAGCGTGAGGGTGACGCTGGTGGTGACCGTGCTCGGCGTGTTGGCGGTGGACGTGGTCTGAAAGCTCGCCATCGACGGTGACCGGATTTGTGTTTATTTTTTTTTCTTCTCTTCTGCCTTTCTTCTTCATGGATTCGGGTAGAGTAACTCGTGCTGATAACGTATTGTAAATAAAAGGGATAGAAGGAGAAGATTGAAGGGAGAAGAGTTTCTCCGGTGAAATTCCGGTGAGGGGAAAGTCGACCGATGAGAACTCCGGTCGGGCTTCATACCCAGTTTTCACCCACTTTTCATTTCTCTTTTTAACATATATATAATAAGATGGAATACAGTATAGTATGTATTTGGTATGCATAACAATGACATACATATATGTATAATACATATTTTATAACAAAGCATGTAATAAAGAAAAAAGAAGCGCAAACGCAGGACGGTCTTAGGAGAAGCAGACAATTCCCACCAAGAAAAAACTTTAATGGCGTCCTTCCACTACTCCTCCAATTTCCTCGCTACCTTCATCAAAAACACCATCCTTCCCTACTTTATTGAAGTAACTAAAGCCAAACTCCAAAAACTTGCACAACACAAAAGCAAACCCGTTCAAGAAATCAAATTAAAAAAATTAATCAACCCATCAAGAAATGGCCAATATTATCAACGATAAAACCCGCCAAGCTATGATCCCAAGCTTTCTTTACTCCCCTTCTTCCCCGTCTTTAAAAGGGTTCCTTGACGTTGATTATACTAGCTCTACCTATGGAGGTGATCGTCACAAATCCTCCTCCTTCCTTTCCAAACCATCAAAGGAATTCGTGGTGGCCTCACCAAAGGAGAAGATCGAGATGTACTCGCCTAGTTTTTATATGGCATGCACCGCTGGTGGGATCTTTAGCTGTGGCCTCACTCACATGGCTGTCACTCCTCTCGATCTTGTCAAGTGTAACATGCAGGTGTAGTCTCGTTAATTTTACATATATATTACGGTTTTATTCTCTTTTTCTTGCAAGACCAATCTGATGTTTGATACGATAGTTTTTTTTTGATTGTGAAGATGTTTGGTCGGGCGGGGAGTGAAACTGATCAGTAGAGAGAGTGAACTTACCTGAACCTGACCCACAATCATTTCTTTTATGGATTAATTATACCCCGTAATTGGTTGGCTCAGAATCAGATTATTGCCGCCATGTGAAATTAAGACGGGCTTTTAGCCCATTTTATGAGTTGGTAGTTTGGTATTATGGGCTATGGCTATTTGCTACTAGAGTGAAAAGGAGGTGGAGACTGCTAAAAGGTAAATTCCTTCTCCAGTCGTGCCGCGTGAATGAGTCCTTGGTCCAAGGGCTTACTTTTCTAGAACCAAAATTTCCACAAACAACGACTGCTAGGCTTGCCTTGTCTTTTCTTTGCGTCCAAGGCTTGCCTTAGATCATGAACCTATCATATATGGTCTTAAAAGTCTAAACAAATGATGCCTATTCTTACCTCACATTAATCATCCTCCTCAAAATGTCATGTCATTTGCAAATAATCACATGCACAAATCTAATGTTTCTGGCAAACCAAAAGAAACTAGCATTTAGAAAAGGTTTTCCAATTGACCAGTCTAAAATCTGGTCAGCGTTCAGCCTTCAAAAGAGAAGTTTGAGGGGCAAGTAGTCTTGGTCAGTCTTGGAAACAGAACAGCTTATAAAATGCCCGCGCAAAAACAGAACCTATTCGAGAAGAAACCACAAAAGACCAACCATCAAAGCATCCATACCAAATGGCCATTTTTGAGAAAACAAGCCAAACTCTAATCCCAAGCTTCCTCTACTCCACTTCCCCATCTTCAAAAGGACCACTCCTCGATCATAACACTTCAGTACTGAGCCCGAGCCATGGAGTAGTACTGCACCAATCACCCTTGGCTTCTAAACCAACCAACGGTATTGGTGGAGCGTCAAGGAACTTCGTGGTCGCGGCACCAAAGGAGAGAATCGAGTTGTACTCTCCACGTTTCTATTTGGCATGCACCGCTGCTGGGATGTCTAGCACTGGCCTCACTCACTTGGCTGTCACTCCTTTCGATGTTCTCAAGTGTAACATGCAGGTCATTCTAGTTAGCAATGAATGGACAACAAAAAAGTTTTCTTCTATACTTATCTTAATCTTGGTTGGCAGGATATTTAATGAATGTTAACAATATCTGTTAAGGTAGATAGATGACTGGAGTTATTTCGGTAACTACATGAAGTTGATCTGTTGATGTTGATGTTGATTGATGCGTTTCAGATTGACCCATCAAAGTACAAGAGCATATCATCTGGATTTGGGGTCCTGCTCAAGGAGCAGGGAGTAAAAGGATTCTTTAGAGGGTGGGTGCCTACGTTGCTTGGGTACAGTGCTCAAGGTGCCTGCAAGTTTGGGTTCTACGAGTTCTTTAAGAAGTACTACTCCGATCTTGCTGGTCCTGAGTATGCAGCCAAGTATAAGACTTTGATTTATCTGGCTGGTTCAGCATCAGCTGAAGTGATTGCGGATGTTGCTCTCTGTCCAATGGAGGCAGTGAAGGTTCGGGTCCAAACTCAACCTGGGTTTGCACGGGGCTTGTCAGATGGGTTGCCTAAGTTTATCAGATCAGAAGGTTTTGGAGGGTATGATTTATATATATGTTTCCCTTTAAACATTTGTTTTGATGGATTTTCGTAAGGCTTTGGGGGAGTATTTGTAGAGAACTTTGTAATTGTTATATGCGTTGAATCTATGCAGGTTATACAAAGGCCTAGCACCTCTTTGGGGACGACAGATTCCATGTAAGCTAGCATATTTATTTCCTGATGGATGATATACTTTCTAATGCATAAATGCTTGGAGAATTTCGTATTTACATGATGGTAGTAATGTTGTGGATGATTAAATTGGTATGGTGCAGATACAATGATGAAATTTGCATCTTTTGAGACGATTGTGGAGCTAATATACAAGTATTCCATCCCAAAGCCCAAAAATCAATGCAGTAAAGAGTTGCAACTTGGAGTCAGCTTTGCAGGAGGATACATTGCTGGTGTTTTTTGTGCTATTGTCTCTCACCCCGCAGACAATCTCGTCTCTTTCCTCAATAATGCCAAGGGGGCATCAGCCGCTGATGTGAGTAAATTTTACTGGTTCTTTTGCTTACATATACACGTTTAAAGGGTACCTGCCACTGATATTGCCCTATTAAACTCAGTTTTCCACATAAGTCAACCTGCATTGCTTCAACTATGCTTTTGCTTGTTGCAGGCTGTGAAGAAGCTAGGATGGTGGGGTCTTTTTACCAGAGGCCTTCCTCTCCGTATTGTCATGATTGGAACCCTTACTGGAGCCCAGTGGGGCATATATGATGCTTTCAAAGTGTTCGTTGGCCTGTAAGTTTCTTTTTCATCCTTTGATTCTCTTGCTTGGATTCATTGATGACTAGAAACAGAGTTGAGTCTCATAAGGGAAGAAGGTGTTGCTTCCCTTTTTTTTTCATCCTTTCTCTTGGTTTTGGTCAATGTTCCTCCTTTAAGGAGAGGATTTTGGATTTACCACTTGTAGCTGATGCAATACTTCAATTAAAATGATCACTGGTCGTATATTCTACAGGCCAACTACAGGCGGTGCTGCTCCTCCAGCTGCTGCAAAGGCATGAATTTACAGCTAACGGTACAACCAAGGGCTTTTTCTAAAGGCAACTTGACGAAAAGGGAAGGAATTCATTTTGAAGGGTATTTAATAATAGGTCAATTGATGCCTCCAAATAGCATTTATCACTAGGTAGCACCCTATTCTTTGCAGTCGTGGCTTGTATTTCATTGCTCTAATCTCTGTTTGATTCTTCAGAAGAGTATCATTGATTTTGTTTTGCTCTTAGGAACCAAGGCCAGGTTATACTTTGTAAAGATTACTTCTCAGGTAGTGATACAAAGTACACATAGTTGTAATAGCTCATTCTATTTTGGTCATCTTGTTTTATGTTGTTCTGATGTTTGATTCATAATGGTTCATACATCTTAATAAAACGAAGGGTGTTTTTACTTGATTTGTGTATTTTGCCTATAAATGCGATCTTTCCATATTCCACTCATGAAAGCATAACTTAACCTGTCATGATGTGGTAGAAGAGGTGACAAATATTACCCAACTGATAAGAAGATGCGCCAGTTACTCCAGGATGGAACTTCATCTTCATAACAAAATTTCCAATTCTCCGTGTTTTCTCAGAGGATCAGTTGGAGACACAAGCCATTTCCAACAGTTCATTATGGTTTTATGTACATGTTACAAGAAAAGGAGAAAAAGAGACAATGAGAATATGACAGATACTTGAGCTACTTGTGCAAAGGAGAAGAAATGGTTGAAACTCCTTCAGTATAGCATTGTGCATGCTGTGGCTTCTCCAGTTCGTTCAGTGGGCTTGCAAAATCCTGGTTTAGCTCAAATTTAGTGGGTAAACAGTATCAAAAACAGTCCTTGCAAAAATATACCGAACTTCAGGAAGGTGTCCCAAAGCTAACATCTCATAATTTATCTTATTGCCTCGCTTGGATCTGAATCCCTTCTCTCGACCTGCTCCCACCCAGTCGAAAATGCTGTGCGCTTCTAGTTCCACTGTTAGTGGAATAAATACCTGCATATTTAAGAGGTTAAAGAATCAGACACAAACGATTTTAAGGAAGTTTACTTCAGGAAAAGGAAGCACCCTTTTGCTCAAAAAAGAAAGAATGCGTTCCCTAGCACAATAAACCTTTGGCCTAATGCAATGGCATCCCAATCCCCAACTACTCACAGTATTATATTTTTTTTCCTTTATGCGAGCATTTTTCAAGGCATTATAACAGGTTTCCCACTCAAAAGAAGAGACAGGGAAAAAGAAAATGCTGACCACATCTGAATGTGGAGCTTGTGGGTAATCTTGCATTGCCTGAGAGACAGAATGCTGATCAGTCATCCGAGATAGCATGGTTTTAACAGAAGCTGCGAGATCCAAAACCTCATTGGTCAGCAGCTGAGAGTCCAGATCGCAAGGTTCTGATAACTCATAAAAACTGGCATCATGGGGCTTGGTGATCTGTTTTGCCATACGCAGTGCTTCTAAGATATTACCGCCGTTGTGGACAGCAAGACAAAATGTGGCAACGACAACAGGATCCCTTGGTTGGTTGGAAAGTGCTTCATGGAATGCTAGGATTGCAACCCTGGAAGCATGAAGCAGTGATGAGTCCAGGTCAGCTACTTAATACAAATTCTCCACAGTGCTGAGTTGATATTGGAAAAGCATAATGAGCTACTCAGCTATCGGTACTAATTTGTATGTGGTACCCATACAACCAAAAGGAACTTCTAGCTTTGGCCCAAATTACATGCTTGGTCCAAATGAATCATCAAAAGAAAGAAAGAAAGAAAGAAAGAAAGAAAAACAAAAAGAAGCTCCCTTCAAAATATTTTCACAGAGCACTCCGACTTAAAGCATACTCATCAGAAAGAATTTTATGATTGAGAGGCACCTTACCATAAGCTGCTGTGGCATGGCCTGTCAGGAGCGAGAAGTTTATCCAAGTTTGAAAACAGAGCCTGCAGATGAAACCAGAACGACTAACTGAAAATCTTTAAACCAGGGGTTGTATTGATACATCTTAACAACAGATATTTATATCAGCATGCTGACACAAAATTTGAAATCTGTATTTAAAAAGCCAAAAAGAAGTAAAGGCTTTGGACAGATAAGTGGGTCTTGAAGTACCATTTCTATAGAAGTCAAATATTCCAGAGAAACCATAGACCTTATAGGAATATTTTACTTATGCACCAAAAAATTCATAATGACTACAACACATAGGCATATTAACGTTGAGTTATTTGTTCAGGATCCTGCCAGAGCTTGGCAGTTCGAAAAGTATTCCGTAGATTCAATAAATTTTCAAAAGAAAAGAAGAGAATATTTCTCCTCCAACAAGAAAAAAATGTACTTTGTTTTATCAATCCTGTCAACAATCAGGTCACGAGGATGACTGTCCAATAGGCAGAATATGGCATTGACCGTACAACATTATGCAGTAACCCCAACTTAAGGGTTAGGAGTTGCATATTCTTTGTAAAACCAAGAACAGGGATAAACAGGATAACAGTTAAGATTACCAAGAGCATATTGGATCTCCTGTCACATCTCCTAAAGCCATTGCGAACAAAATATGCTGCCTGGAAGATGAAGCTATGTCAGAACTTCAAGAGAAATCTCATTAAGAATACAGATTGAAGGTACAAACCTGAACGGGCAGAAGTATTTCAAGAAGCCCAAATTTCCATAATCTCCTCAAAGAAGCTTCAGCAGAGCCATATGCCAGCATGTAGTTCATTTCCATCATGAGCCTCATCTAGTTCATTTGATGCTAGATTTAGGTTGGCCAGGAACAGAATTATGCAAGAGAAACTGGAAAAGTCTAGGGGAGATCTGTTTAGAACCTTATCTAGCCTTGATATTGAGGGAGCCAAACTTTTAACAAAATGAGCAGTCTCCCTTGTAAACTGGAATCCTAAACGAGCAGCAAGTCTCACCGCACGTAGAATACGGGCTGAAAAGAAAATTAAGTTAAATACAACCTTCAAGATCATCCAGAAGATTAGTGTAAACTACACATGGTGCCTTTGTACAGCAGAGAAACTTCAGTTGTCACCCCAAAATGTGTAACATGGAAAAGCTATTAAAGGAAAATATTAGTGAAAAAGCTTACCACAGTCGTCCTGAAAAGAAGTAACAGCGGGGATCACAGTCCGTACCTATGCCCATAAAAATATGAAGTTAGGAGCATGTCAATGAGGAAATGTCTACGTAATACTAGAAAGAACAAATCTTGAGAATACATTCACACTTTAGCCTTTTTAATATCTTCCAGTCCTCCCATGTAGTCATACACTATCTTTGCGTATGGATCAAACATCAACCTGAATTCAAAGAATAAGTGCTGTTATATGAGATATGCAAGCAAAAGACATTTGAATAATGAGAAAATCTGCAAAAAGGGAGCCCCAAATTCACAAACTAAGAAGATAATAAAAGAAAAGATGTGGTCTTGAAGTCTAAGTAAATACCCATTAATTGTGAAATCCCGCTGCGCACAATTCCTCCAACGAACATAATCCTTCTTGTTGCACTCGACAGGGCATTCAATGGACATAAGCTTTCCCATGGTGCTAAAACTCGAAACCTAATAGACCTTGAATTAGTAACATAAAACTAATAAAATAAGGTACGTACGGCATCCTTATGTGAAACAATATGATTTGCTGGTTAATGAATTTTCTCAATGAGCTATAACATACCTCAACAATGGTACCGTCAATGTGAACATGGCATATGGGAAACCTTCTGCCAACTATGCCACACCACGTAAATCCCTTCACTTTCTGTTTCCGATCAAATGCCTTCAATACCTACAAAAAATATTACATTTTGAATAACTGAAGCATCATATTTTATTATCCGATTGCATTAAAATTTATTCTAGGCCTGCTGGATTGCTCTCTCTCATGAAATCCCACCATCTTTTTTTTTTTCATAATAAGTCGGAAAGATCAAGTAACCAAGGAAAAGAAAAATACAAATCAGAGCATTTACTGCAATGAGCTCGGCTATCCACGGCATTATATAGCTAAGCACTCAACACATTCTTTCAAAAGCAACGCTGTGACACCCGGACAAACGCAGTGCAAGAAAAAGAAGTTAAACATGAATGATATCCAGACAAGTTAAGTGTACAAGAAACTAACCTCATGAAGTCTAGCAGATGTTAAGATGTCAAAGTCTTTCGGTATTCGCTTCAAGATAAGATCCCGGACACAACCTCCCACTAGGTAAACCTCATATCCTACAAAAAAAAAACACGGGCATTTTTGAAACACAGCTCTATCTCGAACAGAAATGCATTGGGAGGCAGATAGAGGCAAATCTTCTAACTTCAACAAATGCCGGATATTCCATATCAAAGTTCTCATCTTAAGACCTTGACTTAAGAAGGTTCATTCATTCATTCTCTCAACAGGGGAAGCTAGAAAGGAGCTAGTAAAGACCACCAGTTCAATACCTTCCGCCTTGAGCGCTTTAAGAACCCGCCTCGTAGGCTTTGGTATCTTCGAAGTACTAATCCCAAGCTCCTTCGACGTGAGGGCTTTCCATTCCGGTGCTTCTCGATACCCTTCCCTGACTTCACTCAGTGGAGAGAAACAGAACAAGATATTAAAACAGCATCCCCAGCAAACCAAACAAAACAAGCAGGATTCACAACCAAACCAAAAGAGAGAGGTTTAGTTGCTTTTAGCACAATTAAAGCACCTCGGTTTCGTGTCTGCCTATGCTCTGCCTCATCCAGAGTCCGAACAGCAGCAACTGAGCTAAAACAAACCTAACAGGCAATTTCAAAACCAAATTCCATTAAAACGAATTCTACCTTACTACACACATTTAGGCTAGGCACAGACTAAGGGATTACCCTGCGAATACAGCGAAATTGCGGGAGCCGAAGCGGGAGATGGGGCTTACATGCAAAGCCCAGACCTAAACTTGCCATTGACTGATTGTTGCCAGAGCAGGCGATGAACTCCACTCACAGATATGGATAAGTGATTAAACCCGGGAAGATACGGGAATTTGGGGGTTTAGGGTTTTAAGAAACGGTAAGATTTTATTTTTTAAAAAAAGATAACTCTTATCCCGTGTGGCGGCGATCAAAAATATCATTTCGCTTCGTCTTGAATTTGTTGGACTTCATTTTCCAAAGTTCATCCAAACAACGGCCCAAGGAGTCTATGTTCATACAAATCCAAGTCTCAACCGTAGGGTCATTTCGCTCCGTCTAAAAACTTGGGCTTTATTCAGGTCCAAAATAATTTTACCACCTCTTTTTCTTTTTTCATTAGCCATTTTGGTCCAGAATTCTATCACAAAAATATTCCCCGTTCCAAAAAACAGCTTCTTCCCCAACGAGACAGCCCACCAATATCGTCTCCAGATTAGTCTTTCGCTTTCAAGGTATCACTTCAAAATTAACTTTATTGACACTTGACAGGAGTTTTTGTTTCAACTTTCAAGTGGCACTTGGTTTTCAATGCCTATATGTGTATATTAGATTAGGCAACTTCGTGGAAGCCGTACCACATATAATAAAAACAACTTTCTCGAGCTACCCAGCAAAACGGCGCTCGTCCGTTCATCTTTTGCAGATAACTGAAAGCACCCAAAGACGATGTTCATCTGTCCACGTCCTTGATTGGACAGTTTGATGGTAAGCTTTTTCTTCTCTGATCTCTTATTTTGGTAGGTTATGTAAGCTATAGTGGTTGTCAATTCTAATTAAACTGGAAGGAAATATCATGTTGAATTTGCTTCCTTTTGAATTGTGCCCATCACCTTCTACTTACAGTTAAGCAAAACTCCAGTTGCTGTGTACTGTATATACGGCTGCTTTAAACCTGAAAACTACCTAGATTGGATGGATTACTTTGCCTCCACAATTGTAGAACACCATGAAATATATCCGCAAGAAAGAATCTTGTTATATATGTATATGTAGCAACATTTTTATCCAAAAAAAAACACTTGCCAATTAGTATATGTGGACGTTGATTAATGAACAACGTACAGTACTAAATTACTTCGATTTTTTTTTTTTTCTGGATTGAATTGTATTAAATTATACATCTCTGAAACCAGCAGATGTTGCTGTCACTGGCTAGTTACTATATCACTAGGGACTAGTAGCTGTGTATGCTCATTCACTTGAGACACAAGTAATTTATGACGACAAGTCATTTCGCACTCAACGGTAGCTGGCCTTGTATTAACTGTGGCTTCATCCTCCATATGCATCCAAATCCCAAACTGGGTCCGGCCGCCGTCCATTTTAAGATACGGCTACGCGGTTTTGAAGATTTGACGATTTTGTGTTTAGAATCCTGACAAATCCATGTACTGTCAAGTAATCTGTTGATTCCTTGCACCATGCAGAAATATATCAAATCTCAAATCAGATACAGATACTGTTTCTATATGGTCATTTCATTCTCTCTATGGGGATATTCACGGCTGTTCTTTAGTTGATTCCAGCTATTTAATCACTTAAAATTAACTGAAAATGCTTTGCACAGTATCA
Source organism: Turnera subulata (assembly GCA_028386065.3). Lineage (NCBI taxonomy): Eukaryota > Viridiplantae > Streptophyta > Magnoliopsida > Malpighiales > Passifloraceae > Turnera > Turnera subulata. The sequence goes on along the minus strand of JAKUCV010000418.1, from coordinate 538,484 downwards.
GATTTAATGCTACATGGATGTAATAGTATAACCAATGATTTGCTAGTAGAAAATAATACCTTTATAATCCTTCAACTAAGTACTGTACTATACGCAAGCATGCATTACATGAAATTGCATACTTACATAAAACGTAAGTCATGAGGAAAAATAATATTCAAATTTTGATACTAATTTAGACCAGCCGTTTTGTCTTTAATATCATTACTGTACATTCCTCTTTAATGCAGGTACGAACAAGATAGAAGATTTGTAATCCAGGAAAGCAACAATTTATGGCTGCTTCCTTCTGAAACTCTTTTCCTGTCATCAGAAGAATGGCACAGGTTCTGTCAATTGCGATTTGAGTCATTTATATGTGACAAGCTAGCAAAAGAACACTTGGTAGAACCAACAAAAGCAACAGATTCGTTTCGGGTCTTTATCATATATAAAGAACTGCATATTATCCTCCGCAAGCATATCGAGTTAGATTTCTGAAATCAGCATTTCATCGTTTTATACTAGATAGTCAACCAGGGCCCTCAACCATGATGACTCGTCAAATTAATCTACGCAGGATAGTCTAATATCTTGTACATATGGGCTAAATCTTAGCTATTCTTTTGAAAAATCAATGGCGCCTGAGCTAGAGTTTCTTCTTTCCATATCATGGTTTTTATTTTTTGTAACTAATTTCACCTTGTTTAACTTTAGCCTTCCATCTCGTAGTAACATTTGTCGTGCTGAATTTAACTAAACACAAATTTCCGGAACAAGAAAGTTGGTTTCAGGAGATAATAGAAATTGTAAACGATAGTACAATTTACAGTATAATTAACTATACAAGTTACAACAGTGCATACCAATTCTTCCCTCACCAATTTCTACCATTATATCTGTATCAATGCTTTTGCGTACATATATAATCCATTGCAAAATTCATCCAATAAAAAAACCAAAGCATTCTCTTCATTTTCTTTATGTAAAGCGAGGCAAATACTCTTTCCATTGAAAATTTGAAATCATTCAAACTACTTGTGTGAAACAAATTAAATGCCTATCATATCAGCAGACAAACTATCTGCATTGGAAGCAAATTTGGATATCATCATACAAGTACTCAATGGATGCGTAGAACTTCATAAACCAATTACCAATCTGCAATATAACATACATAAATGTATATAGCCATATCATTCGACCTGTAAGTAGAAAAATGTACAATAAACATATCTCTCAACGAAAGATCCACTACATACGAGAAGTGGGTTCGGTTGTTGGCGGCAGAGAATTCAGCAATTTACACACACATTGCTTTCGCCATCCAGACAAGTAAATTAATGTATATGTTGGCGAAGAATGGCAAAAAAACCATTAGACCATGAAAACCTGACACGAGAAAGAGTGAAAACAAAATAGAAGCAGGTCCATGATCACTCCTGATTCGTCACTATCCCTAGAAACACCACAGAAAAGCCTCCCTTCAACTATGTAACAAAGAAGCAAAAGTTACTGCATGTACCGAAATTTTGATGTATATAGATATATACATACTTGAAAAGACTTAGTGAAACTTGCTTTCAGTCAACAAAACAAAAATATTTTACCCATGTGAGCATATATTGATTCAATCTTTGCCGTCCATTTATTACCAGCTGGAACTTCAAATGTGTACAAAACCAAGAACAAACATAGAAAAACTCAACCCACACGCAACTGCATGTGTAGAACAAGAATTATAAATGATATATCAGGTGTTTTATAGACAGTACGATACAAGGATTAAGGTAGGCGCCTAATTAGCCATAAATACTCGAGTTGGACTAAGAAAAATCAGGATTAAGGACCATAAGTTCTCGTCTTGCATCATGTATGTATGTATACCTGCATCCGCCACCTACCAATTGTGTAGTACTATAGGTTTTTCGACGTATATATACATATAAACCATATTTATCATTGTCTTTAAAATTTGGGGAGGTGAAAAGTTGCTTTTTGTGTGGGTCACATAACGAGTCACACTTGAAATTGAGGCAACTGAACGGTTGTTTTCAATAGGACCATAGTTGCAGAGACCCTCTTTGACAGTGACGGATACTTCACTGCAACTTCCCCTGTTCATGATTTTAATTTTTTCTTTCTTTCTTTCATGCACGCTTGGAGTAAAATCCAAAGAAGGATTAATGGAAACAAGAACCTCTCTCATGTGGTAATGAATAGGGACACAGGACGTAGTACGCTTACAACTTTAAGGCACTGAAGTAGTGAAATGAAAATAGTCGGATTAGGGCCCTCCACGGCTAAACTATAGAGGTTCATTACAAAAGCATATATTATCTGATTGATATGCACCTACCTGCCTATAAAACAATAATAATTACAAATTGAACATGCCCAACAGATGATGAGAACCAACTTAATCAAGAAAAGTGTAGTGTTTCAGTTTATCAGGGGCAAACATGCACCAAAACTTGCTCTGCTGATCTGGGTCTTTTGTTCTCTGCCATTCATGCACGCGTACGCAACCTTGCCTCACCGACTTGGATCTTCTGTTCTACGGAAAGTTGTTGACTATACTATTGGGTGCGATGAACTTGGACGATGAATATGGATTGAAAGTCCTATGCATATGCATTATAATTCTTTGCTACATATGGCACGATAAACATATTGGCTGCATATTTGGGCATCTTATTGTACATGTCCTGTAGGGAAAATCTGAACGTTTATCTCTGCATTAATTAATGAGAGCTGTATTCTGCCTTTATTTGTTATCATTTGAATTGTTCTTTCTGAGCATATATATATGTATGTCTGTGATAAAGTTAAAAATAATAAAGCAAAAAAATTAAGAAATGGAAAAAATTGTTATTGACTGACTACTGATCAATGCATTTCAAAGCATCGGATTCAATATAAATCAGAGTATTGAAGGAGGATAAAATAACTCCCGGACCTGGTCCTGGTGTCCATGCAAGAAATTAATCCAAAGAGACGTGTTTCTTCTAACAAAAGCATGGATCTGTCATTCATGAACATAGGTAAATGTAATACATGCAGAAGCAGCTCTGTGTATATGGCCATGTTATAGAACTAGCTTCCTTCTGCACTAGAATGTTTTGGACTTCCTTGTGGTCCAAAATCAAAAAGTTATTAGCAGACTTACCACATATATATGTTATGAGGGGTCTGCATTTTGTTTGGCATGCATTCTTTCTCTTAATGGAAAAGGAAAATATGCATTTGGATTGAACTTTTGAAGTGAGACTTTTAGTAAAAATGGTCAGATCAGGGTAACTATGACATCAATCGCAGTACAAGTTTAGCATAAAAAATCGCAGTACAAGTTACAGCTAGCATCTAACACAAGAGAAGGACTATGATTTTAATCCATGGTTCCTTCCTTATCAGCTTCCTCGTCACCGCCACTCCATTGTCCTCTTGATCCTTTTGAAGTGACAAGTGAGTAACGTAATTTCTTTCTTAGACTTATTCAGGTGGCGAAAACGAATCTGAATGCAGTATATATATGCATGAATGCCCAGCAGATTTCCTCCTTTGAATTAATTACCGACGAGTAAAAACTTTCTGATAGACCACTTCTTGGATCGGGTCTTGCGCTCTAGGTTGATATTGGGCTTTTCTTCAAATGTATAATTGTATTGGGTGAAGCCCAAGCTTACGTGCTTTGGGTTGATGTAGCACATAATAAACATTTAAATTTAAAAAAATATGGGAAATTGGTTGATCAAGTATCTTTCTTGAAATAAAAGGAGTACTATCACTGGAGCATCATTCCCCGGAAAAAATAAAAAAGAAAAAAGGAAGAAAAGAACAATACATACACGCACATATTGCCTCTTTTCATCTACTGGATCAAACAATAGTTTTCGTGCATCAAAAGAATTTTTGATAGCACTTTCTGTAATAAATAGTAACAGCCCTGTTTTTCTCCAGGGTATTCGAGTGATGCCCAAAAGTTCAATCATACATTTCCTTCCTTTTACCTTTATTGATCGAATAGGTCAAACGAGACATTTAAAACCAGCGAAGATTAGAGGTATACAATTATTTTATAACAGCAAGAAAGTACTGTATATATTCATGAAAGTAAATAAAAGAGGGACAAAGCTGCTGCCATTTTCCCATCATTACTTGGCAGAAGCAGATAATTGAGTTTTTTTTTTTTCTGAATTTCTGGATCATCTACAATATGGCACATCATTTATATGTACAGGCATGCACACACTGGGTTCTGATATTTGTTTCTAGTTAATTAGGAAAGTATTATTGGATGAAGTTGCAAGGAAAGGCAGGGTATACTTGCTAAATGAATTTTTTTTTAATTGTTTGGACAGAGGTTACAGGTAATGTTAGCTGATTAATTTATGCAGTGGAGGAGACTGACCCATTGATTAGATTCAATTTGGTCTTGCACAGCAAATATTATTCCCTCAAATTTTCGAGCTTTATCATTGGTGGGTGTTTTATTATTTTGGTATCTAATGTGTGCGAGAGAGAGAGAGAGATTAATGAAGAAAAGACCAGTCAACTTTGCATAGATTTTTGCATTTTTGGTGGTGTTCTTCTCTCTCTTTCCTGATGTTTATATAAACCTGGGGACCTCTCAGTTTTTGTCACCAGACACACTTTTCCTGACTCCCAACTCATGCAGTTCTGCCTGCCTCCAAGTATCATCATCTCACCTCAGCTCTCTCTAACATCACTTTCTTGAAAACTTGCAATCCTTTTTTTTCCTCAATTCCAAAGCTCTCTTCTCCTTCTCCTTCTCTCTTCAGAATGGCAGCCTTTTCATATCAGCACTACCCTTTTCTCCTTGACTCAATGTTCCTCCNAATTTGGTCTTGCACAGCAAATATTATTCCCTCAAATTTTCGAGCTTTATCATTGGTGGGTGTTTTATTATTTTGGTATCTAATGTGTGCGAGAGAGAGAGAGAGATTAATGAAGAAAAGACCAGTCAACTTTGCATAGATTTTTGCATTTTTGGTGGTGTTCTTCTCTCTCTTTCCTGATGTTTATATAAACCTGGGGACCTCTCAGTTTTTGTCACCAGACACACTTTTCCTGACTCCCAACTCATGCAGTTCTGCCTGCCTCCAAGTATCATCATCTCACCTCAGCTCTCTCTAACATCACTTTCTTGAAAACTTGCAATCCTTTTTTTTCCTCAATTCCAAAGCTCTCTTCTCCTTCTCCTTCTCTCTTCAGAATGGCAGCCTTTTCATATCAGCACTACCCTTTTCTCCTTGACTCAATGTTCCTCCAGCCAAACAACGACACTACTCCTACTCCCACTACCAACAAGAACATGTCTGGTTTCTGGGAGGAATATGGAAGCACAAATCCCAGCTGCTTTCCCCAGTTTTACCCTCCACAGCCTCTCCTTAATGGAACTCCTCTTGACATGAAGGATCATGAAGGCAGCTTTGTTGATCACAGCTCTCAAGTTGCAGCTCTTAGCGACAATGGGGCTTGTGTGACCAGAAAACAAAGTACTGATTCCTCGACCGTGGTGGATAATAAGCTTGAAAGTGGCGAGCAAGTCACACAGAAGGTGACTCCTGCTAGTAAGAAGAGGAGAAGTAAAGATGGGTCATCTTTGAATTCTGCTCAATCTAAGGTACGTAGACGGGAGTTCTTTCTATATATGAGTTTTTTCCAAGTTAGAATTTTGCATAATTCAGTGTTGTCACCATGTCTTGTTCGCTCATTTTGTCATTTTTTTTGTGGAAAAATTTATTCTGTTTTAGGATCCTCGAGTGGTGAAAAACAAGAAACAAAAGAAAAGCAATATGGCTGAAATGGAGGGAGGGGAGAAGAAATCAAAAGCTGAGAAGAAAGTTCCTGAAGAGCCTCCAAAAGGCTACATCCATGTAAGAGCAAGGAGGGGCCAAGCAACAGACAGCCACAGCCTTGCAGAGAGGGTACTGTTTCTTACCACTAAATGCGAGGGACAATCCAATTAATATGCGAATTTCCCACTTTACCCTCACAAAACCATAATTACAGGCCTCACATCCTTAATTATAACTGGATCCCTTATAACTAATGTTCCCTGTATGGTTTTCAGGTACGTAGGGAGAAAATCAGTGAGAGGATGAAGATATTGCAGCGTCTTGTTCCTGGCTGTGACAAGGTGAGGAACGAGTTACGAGTCCCATGTCTTAATACTGCCTCTTGTAAAAAACAGAACAGTACCCTGTTTCTGTTTTGGGTCATATATGAATCTGACGCTGACAGCTTCATGTGGCATGTTCTTATAATAGGTAACTGGAAAGGCACTGATGCTGGATGAGATTATTAATTACGTTCAGTCCTTACAAAATCAAGTAGAGGTACTTTGTGACTACCTTAATTAGTACTAACCAGGATATTCATGTAATATTATTGCACAACACATCATTTAACTAATTAATGCTGTTTTGTTGCCATATTCTCCAGTTCCTGTCGATGAAGCTTGCTTCTTTTAATCCATTGTTCTATGATTTTGGAATGGACATGGATGCATTCCAGGCTAGACCAGAGGTAAAAAGAAAAGCATAAAGAAACTATATAAACAATAGTGTGGTTATTTATTGGTTCAAACTTCAACCACACATAGTTGATGAATAAAGCTGATAAAGATCTTTGCCACTGACTTAAATGTGCAGAGATTGAGTAACCTGTCGTCGTCACCACTGCCATCCCTGCAACAATGCAGCCCCATTCAGCCCACGGCTTTTGCGGATGCAAATACCACCGCCGCCACCGCCGCCACAGCCACTAGTTCCGCTGCTGCTGCTGCCGCTTTTGCCACTGCAAATACCTATCCTCCAATTGATAATTCAGCTTTACTTTTACTGCAAGGGGAAAGGCTAGATGGGTTCACTCAGGTATACAATTTTTTTTTTCTAATTTAAGTGTTGAGAGATAATTATTTAGGGAGAAAAAAAATATGAGGTTAACATATTTTTCTAACAAGGACAAATAATACATCATTATCAGGATAGTGGGAGCCTACTGTGGAATGTGGAAGAGCAAAGACAAAAACTTCGTAATCCAACTGGTTTCAGCAACAACTTGTGTTCTTTTCATTAAAATAATCTGGGGAGCTGCCCTACAAATTAACATCTGGTAAGCCCTCATGTCCTGTCTCGTGTAGCAGCAGCAAAATAAATAGATACCATTTTTTTGTCAAAAAATAATAAACAAAACCATTAGTTGGCCACAAAATGGTATATATGCATTAATTCTTATTGAATTTGTTGTATTCATATGCTGACTTTCTCTCCTACTACTAATTATATGGATCTATACATCTTTGCCAGCTCGCAAGAAGATAATGCCAAGGCCAGCAAAAACCAGAGGGAAGAGATTAGATTTAAGACATGGGAAACAAAGGTTCTCTTAATAGTACGGTACTGGCATATGTTCCAATGAAGGTGGCTTCTTCCCTTGGCAAAAGCTCTGGTTCCAAGTGTATGAAAATGGCATCTAAAACATGAATAAAGGGCAGCAAAATCAAGGGAGAAGAACAGAAAGGACACAGACAACCGACCAAATAAGACCAGATCTTTTTGTTTAGATCCCTTGTTCCTGTCCATTTTGACCCCTCAAAGTCTCCACATGCACAAATTCCAAGACCCTGTTAGGGGGGTGGTTAAGCCTAGCCTACTTACTAGAAAACCTTTTTCTACCATGTAAAGCAGCAGAGCATAAATAGTGTTATTTAGTGAGTAACTGAAATGAATTATTGTGACTCCAAGTACTCATTCTGTTATTACAGTTATTTTTACCGTTGCTTCCCTCTTCCAGTCTCATTTTAGCCATTAATTCTATTTCATTGTACTCTCTTAGACCTTAGTATTACATAACCAAACTGACATGTTATTAACTAGTGTGTTACATATCATATAATTAATCGGCCATGTGCATGGCGTTTTCCATTCTCCATCATGTTTTCCAATTCGACCTGGGTCCCAAAATGATTAAACCAACATTTAACTATTCTTAACAACATATGGAATTATTTTTTTCCAAAACTAATCACAAGAGATGAGAGCAATAGAAACATTAGATAATTGGCCCTCCTAGGCTAAACTTTGCCTTTGCTCCTCTTCTAATTACTTGCTTTTTAGTTAAGAGGTTAGAGAGAGGAGAAAGCACAGGTTGATGGTTTGATGCTGTTACTGTGTGATTGACAGGACAGGTTATGCATTGTTGTTACCGGTGTTTGCTTATTTATGTGGTTGGAATCTTCTCTTGTTTGGAAGTTTATCCGGGTGATGTTTTTCTGTGTGAATGGCCCCTAGCTATCCACCTTTGTTGTAACGATGATAGACAGAGCATCTGAATTGATTCAGGTCAAAATAATTTTCCTTAACAATCTCCTCTTGTCCGGATTCTTGCTGGTTTTTTCTCTTACCAAGTTACAGGTTGCATTTAAAATTCTCTATATTGCCAATCAACAATTTTGGTCTTGCCAAGCTCAAAACAAATAGAAAAAATGGAAAAATAAAACTGCAAGTGGTACATATTTTCAGGAGTAAAATATAATCTAAGTTGTATTAATGCATACTTGCCATTGGAGCAGTTCAACTAACTCTCTACCAGCAATCAAGTAGTATGGTGACGGTGGATGTAAAAATCCGAATATTTAAAAGAGATCATGGATTTAAAGCGTGTGGTATTTTTTTTTTTTATAAGCCTACTTAAAATGTCAACTGGCAATCTAAAACATAGATAGTAGAGATTATGACAAACTGTACGTGACTCTTTTTCTGTTTTTGTCGATGGGGAAAAAAAACTATCAACCAATTATAGACCTTATAAATTTGTTAATGTTCAAGAGGCCACTGGGGAAGCAACGGTAGATCTCCATGAAGTTGGCAATATAAAATCCATTTTTCTCTGATATTACAAAGTGTGGTGGCGCCGATTTTCAGTTATGGGCCAATGAACATTGGTCATAACCACGAATCATTTTTGCATCAAAAAAACACCACGAATCATTATGGATGAGATACTTTCTTTTAAAGCTGATTATTGTCTCATATCACTTACGATTAGTGATAACCTTAATTAAAAGCTAATCATCACATCGTTGTCACATAAAGCTAGCGCTAAATCATTACTAATTGATTAGCGATTCTATGCAGGTTTAACGTAAGCATGAAATCATTAAAGATGATAACTGAACTTACATAAAACCTCGGCCAATTGGAGTCACGCATTACCTCAAATTATCAAACAATACATTGCTAAAAAAACAAAAAAGAATAATTAGTTTAACCAATACATGGCAGTCCAGCATACATATTCATGTAGTGGGTCACATCTTTTTTCTCAGCAGAAACTAGTCCTATTAAAACGACAATAGTTATGGTCACAAAAATGTTCCTAACTTAATTAACAATATCTTCCCTGCTTTTATGTATGCTATTACATCTGTGGATACGGACAATCCATGTGGTTTTCTATGTTCTATCTGTTTCTTTTCATGTTGACCCACATGTTAAAATTTCTTGCATAACTGGCTCAAATCGTGTAAAATGATCCAAGAAGAAAGTTAATCTTTTTGTTTAGCTCTTGTGTTCAGTCCCATCCCCTCTTGTATAATGCATAGTATAATAAAGACACTGTCAGCTCGATCTGGAAATGACTGGATCTTCTGGATTTCCTTTTCACCTTTTTTAACTTGTGAGTTTCTGGAGCACATAAAAGAAAAGCCGAAAGATATACAATTGACATATGTCGATGATTTATCAATTTTAGACAATGATGACCGATCAACAAAACATATGGCCCACTGAACTCAATTTTGTTTCAGTTCCGGTCAGGACCGTTGCATGTACTTAATTAACCTGGCTATAGAAATTGAATGTGAAATGAGCAAAAAGCAACTTAAAGCTGCTGTTTTTCTCCCATATATACAGTGATGGGCATATATCACAGTCTGAAAACTTCTTCCAGGACAAACTTAAATGGGTTTTGCCAACTGGAAGAAAGCTTATATACTAGCTGATATCACAACATGTGTAGCTCACCAACTGATCAGTTTTCTTCTTCATGGCCCCTTATGCTTTTGATTTTTTTAATTATAGTTTCATTTGATGTATACTGTGGTTTGGTCCTATTTGTTGATTAGTGAAGAAACACTAACATGAGGGTCTATAGTCAAATCAATCCCTTCTCCATTGCTTATCTTAACAGTGCACTAAAGTGAAGTTGGACCCTGCAAAATTAGTGCATGGTTTCTGGTTTAAAAGTATAATGTTCTAGTGCGCTGGCAACTCTATATCCCAGCATAACAAGATTACGTTTGAACATGGAAAACAATCAAATGGATATGGATATGGATATAGGAAAGTAATTTGCCACAAAAACCAATAGCGTGTAGTGCTTGCATGACTACCCAAGTCTTGAGGAGCTAATAAAAATTCAAGATTGTTCTTAAGGATTTCCATGCCTTTGCCATTCTTAATTACTGTTCTGACATATTGCTTCCTATAGAGTTAGCCAGCAATTAAAGCATTTGGCCTACAGTCTCCAATCTTTTCCATGTATAGTAAGCATCCAAACATTAGCTGATACCTCCTTGTCCCCCATACAACACAAATTAGAGAACCACAAGCTAAACACATGTCATAGTTTAGTTTCACAGGAAAGAAACTGACCAAAAAGCGAAGCAATGATTATATCATATATATAAATATATCCAACGAAGCCCTTCAAAGATGAGGTGTTCCTTCTTCTGGGTCTAGCTAACTTGCGTCTCTCGATCAGTATTTGCCACGAAATCATTATACCTGGAGACTTCTCTTCACTTTCATAATTGTGATATATTGCTGCTATGACCCATCAAAATCTTAGTTATATTAATGGGACAGACATGTATCACCAAGCTCTTTTCAGGATTCAATTTCTTTCCCCCCTCAAAAAAAAAAACTGCAGTAACCCCGAGATTCTTTCTGGTTTGTCTCCATCTAATTCCATGCACAAAAAGCAACATTTCATGGGGGGCATGCTTGCACGTAAATGAAATTAGTATTTTTCATGAGAGTCTAATCGCATTGCGTGTTCTTGGCCGACATCTATGTATGGTCACTTTTACTCCCTATATTGGATGTGTCCCTTCCCGATTAAGAAATCCCACCATATAAGTAGATTAATTACCGGGAACCTTTTTAGAGGTATTCATTAACATGTAATAGATATAAACAGCCAATCTGACGCAAAGTCTGACGAATATTATACAGATTAACCTGGTTACACATGCAGTATTACATGCATATATAGGGTCATCTTTAATTTGAATCTTAATGAGTAGTAATAAAAACACTAATGAGAACTTCTGACAAGTCAATTTCTTAAATAATACATGTGTTTCATATATTTTGTTGTTGGCATCCAGGACTCATCTGTGTTACGAAATGTTCATGACATATAGGCCCCAAGCCAGCTTCCTACTCAAGATCCAAGATATTTAATTCTTAGTTTGGGGAAATATCATATCTTCTAGGATTTAATCAATCGTTTTTGTGTTATACGTAATTAAGAAAACTCCAGTTTAACAGATTATAAGAAAGAGAAAGGGCATAATTTTGTACAATCCTATGACGTTTATCTACATTAAGAAAACAATGTATGGTTTGTTTTGGAACTAATAATAATTAGATGAGTTTATCTAGGGCCCCCTTAATTTTGAGTGAACAAAAAATTTGTGTTGTCTTTTCTTCTTTCCATTTTCCTCTCAGTTTGGATACCGACGAAATGTTTAAGGTAAGAATGGCGACCACACGTCGTTTACTTTTCAGTTTTTATGCATTTAAGAGTCTTAAGGATCCAAAACACTTTTTTTTAATTGCAAACTCCATTGGAAGCTTAAAAATTGCATCCATAAAGATATGACCCATTCTCACAAACAGTTTCGATTCTGACTTCACGACATTGCGTCCAGTATCCATTAGTTTTTCTTCCTCACTCCAAATATATCTTCTTTCTTGATTAGTTGTCTGTCATTTCTTGTGTTAATGAATTAGAAAAGCGTTAAACATCAAAGTTGTAGTTTATCAAGTCTTGCTGGAAAGTAATACTACTGATTATAAGTTTCCAATTATATATGGATTATCGTCGCTCCCTCTGAAATGACTCCAAAGACATCTCTTTCCTCGACATAGAATATATATAAAGATAATAATCCTGGCTTTCTTTTTGGTTTTAAAAAAATTATTCATTTTTTATACACAATATAATTAAGCAAGATATGATAGTCACTCTTAACTCGGCCTCTCCGGTACGGAAGCATCACAAAGACAACAGAAAACACATCGACCTCATGTGTTTCTAATTGTTTCAACAACCAATAATTTTGTTTGTTAACCAAAAAAAAAAATATTAACTGTTTGACCCATATTTTTATGGTCGACATGATATATAACTATTTATATGTAATATTAAATAACACCGCGCATTACACGTAGACAATAAAGGGGGAAAAAAAGGAGGAGAGTCCACTAGGTCAGGTGGCAAGTGCGTTAAACAGGAAAATCTTTTCTTTTTACTCTTTTTCTTGCTTTAAAATTCGAAGATAAGGAGAGAATTTATCATCTTTCTTTTTCTTTTTCTTTTTTTTTTTTCCTGATGCACACGACGGACCACTTGCAATTACGGAAGATAGCTGGGCGGTGCGGCCCAGTTGTTGTGACAAATTGGGCCCAGGGACCCACCACAGGTTCTCCTTGCAAATACAAGAGCAAGGCCGCATGGCAAAGGCCCCTTGGCTATTGAATTGCGTTGTCTCTTTCGAGTCTTTTTTGTCTAGCGGAGGAAGCAGAAGTAGAAGAAGAAGAAGAAGAAGAAGAAAAGATAATAAGTTAACTAGTAAGACACAATATAGAAACATTTATGCCATTTGGTAGTGTCCTTTTTTTGTTGTTTTGTTTTTGTTTAATTTTCTCTCACAAGACATGGGCTGTCCAAGAAATGGACGAAAAACTTGATCCTATATATTTGTGTTTGTGTTTGGTTGTCTCTAGATCATAATTACAGATTTCGGCTCTTCTTTTAAACAAAAGAGTTACTTGATTAAGCAGTTTCATCGCCGTCAGATTTGAAAATCATGATCAGCTATGGTGTTTGTGATCATTCCCATAAACAATCTATGATCAGATTCGATCGATATTAGCAATAAACTACGGTTGTCCTTTACCAAACATATATGACTGTTGTTAGTAAGTTAGATGTCGTAAAAGTATTCAACATAAAAAGGACATTTGCAGTATGTATCAAACAAGGACTTATGGTGGAGAATTTTTTTAAAGAACATATGCTCGACAAATTTCAAGTTGACCAAGAAGCAAAAGAACTATTAAAATACACCGGTACGTATGTATGTTCCTTATCATTCTCTCTTACTTTTTGAGGATCAATTATACTTGTAATGATTTTTCCTTCCAGCCCAATACTTTAAAAAACTTTTTAATGATAACAACTGAACGATAATTTTTTTTTTTCAAACGGCCCATTTTGTTTGGCATTATTACACGAAAAAGGAAACCATTGGCCGCCACATTGCCCCCTCCATAAAGTCTAGGGAAGTCGAGAAGAGATCGTGAATAGCGTGATAAATTATGTGTTTTCTCTTTTTTTTTTTTCCTTTGTTGTCAAGAAATTATGTGGATTTCGTTAGGCTTATTGATATGTAATGAGACAATCGCAAATAGGTACTAATTTGGACTCTCTACTGGACCCTGGGCCCAATATACTAGCACCCCACTTGCTAGCTACTGGCATTGCAACAAGTATCCTGGGACCATCAACCAGAGAAGTTGCCAGCTTTTAACATAAGCCATAGTATCATGGGTTGTTCCTTGTTGTTCCATTGTGGACATAACCAAAGTGTTTGTGAACTTTAGTGTAAGAGGGTCAACCAGGCTTCTTGTATAACTAACGAGCAATCTTTCCCGACAAACTTAACACTCTTAGTAAAAAATGATGGTTCCTAACCAATCCTGAAAAAAAAAAAAAACCAGCATTTGATAATTCAAAAAAAAATGAAAAATTAACATTTCATTGCCTCCAGTGATTCGTGCTCTGATACTTAACGGTGGTGTTGTTTGATGATAACGACAATGATGTTGTTGATGGCCGAATGGTGGTTGAAGGTTTTCGATTTTCAAATTTTTACTTTTGATTTCCAAATGAAAAATAGGTGAAAAATAAAATAATATTAAAAATGTTTGACAGCCAGGATCCATTGTGCACGTGTCTCGCCTTTGGATCGCCTCACTTGCTAACAAAGGTAAAATTTATAAAATCAATCAGTAACCTAAATAACAAAACCCTAAAAAAAAAAAATTAGGAATAGCATTTGAAAATTTGAAAAAGTGAAAGCACATTAAAAAAAGATTAATACTGATACTTAGTAAATTCAAGATTCGAAGTTACTTGAGGGCTAGCCTGGGACATGTTATGGCCTTTTGGGCTTAATTTCAATCCCGAAGTAGCGTGTAATGGACAATAATTACGTGGTCCATCAAAAACTTGGAAAGTGGGTGCGAGTTGGGTTGTTTATTTTGGTGATAAAAAAAGAGTAGTGTTATATAACATATGTATGTCATTTGCAAAATTGTACCACCAACTCTGGCCCTACCCCCTATTCTTACTTGTCTATATATTTGGTCAGTTTAGTGGCAGCAAAGATGAATGGAAAAACTGAGTTCATCAGTCATCTTTATTTTGTTCATCTTAATTTCTTCTTCTTCTTCATTAAAAACAAGAAATTCATAACACGTTATCAGCACGATTGCCTCTACCAAGCAAAGAAAAAAACCGAAAAAAAGAGAAACCCAGAAACAAAGAATGAAGGAAACCAAAGGAGAAAAACTAAGGATGAACACTGGCTTCACCTCTTGGTTACTGTTCATCCGAGCCAGTTCCGTGCCGCCACTCACGTCACCGCCACCACCGAAGCGTCGCCCGTGCCGTCGGCTACAGAACGGCGATGCCCCTGTCCTCGGTCGCCGCCTGACGCGCCACCAGGACGCCATGACCCGACGGCCACACCCATTGACCCGGCGAGCTCAGTCGGGCCTGGTCCCCCCTGCAGCCATCCTCCTCCCTCGCACGCCGCCAGGACCGGCCGTCCA
>JAKUCV010000418.1:490270-519667 GCA_028386065.3 Turnera subulata | reverse complement strand
TGCACCCCTGGAAGACTTGCACCGGTTAGGTGTGTCTGAGTGCACCCTCAGGTAGCTAGCGGCCACTTGAGATTTATCAGTGGTTTTTGGCCTCAGAATCTACCCCTTCTGAGGTTCGACATTTGGGTTTCACACCCTGATCTGATCAGATGCGCTACCGAGACTTGACTCACAGTAGAGGGCCCGTAATAATAAAAATGATAATGATGACAACAATAAGATAACGCATTGAGCTCAAACAATACGAGCTATAATACAATAAAACATTTATGTGATGGTGTGTGATTCTGATTTGCTTGTATGCTGTACTTGTGCTCGTGAGCTACTCACCCTACGAGCATGACTTCACTTTCATGTATATTTAGTCTTTTAATGTTCACTGAGTAGGCGACTCACATAATCGCCACCGTTGTTTTTCCAGACTTTAGTTAGCGTGCAGACTCGCTTATACCTTCGACTCGGAGATCAGACGCAGTCACTTCAGCAGGTAGTTGTGCATTTTCTCTTGGTGGGATCCATAGGGCCATATGCATGTCATGTTTCTACACTGATTTTATTAATACTTTCATCTTCCGCTGCATGTGAAATAACTCGAGATGTCATAAGTATTTTATCTTTATGTCGGCAGTTAGCCGGAGTTGATTTTGTGATGTTATGTCGGCGTGATGCCGTGATGGCTTATTATTTGTTAAGCCGGTTGATCTCGTTTATTTTTATGACATCTCGTTGTTAATACATTTTCATGGAAAATGTTTGTATGCCGAAGCATCGGTTTTTGTACCCCGGGTTTCAAGAGTATTTTGGTAACTCTTTTTCATTTGATAATTTTCTTTTTATTTAATTGGGGTACGGGCCTCTACACCTCGCGCCGCCCTCCTCCCCGTGCCTGTCACTGCCGCGCCGCCCGAGGAGAGCAAGGTTGATGATGACCTTGCTGCGCCGCCTCCTGTGGATGTTATTATTCCTCAATCTTTACATCACCAGAATTTGGGGCTAATAGGTTAAATGGACCTGGGCTGATGGGCTTTGGGAACGGGCCTGGGCGCGGGCTTTTTCATGTGGGCCTGGGCTCAGCCTTGGCACCTGGGCTTGGTTTTGGGCCAATCTGGATTTTTTTAAAAAAAAAGAAGAAAAAAAATCTGAAAAAAAATATATATACATAATATATATATATACATTATGATCATTATTTGGGAAAAGAAAAATTGGGAAAACAAAATAAAAAAAAAGATATATATACCGGAATAGTAATCGGATACTAGTATAATATATTATATATTATTGCTGAAAGATTTATCGAGTAAGCATATTTTTATGTTTTTATTTAGATTCCGATTGGGTTATTAAAAGGCCCATCAATTTTAATTTTTCTGTCATTTATTTTTTTAATTGGGGTAATTAAGAAAAAGCCCCTGTTTATTTATTTTAATTCAGCATTTATTTATTTAATTATGTTATTTGATTTATGTCCCTCAAAATTTCCGGAAGAAATTTGATATGGGCATTAAATGTTGAAGTGCATTGAAATGCATAATAGTCTCGAAGACTAAATGAAAGAGTTCAGAAGACTCGATAAAAGAAAAATATAGCAAAAGACCGGAAGGTTATTGCATTTATTTTATTGTTTATATTAAGCTTGGGCTCATATTAGGCCCATTGTACTTAATTTCTCGTTTTAATTTCTTTATGATTTTATTGGGCTCGTATAAGGCCCATCACATTTGCTTTGCGATAATTTCATTTTTTTTTGGGCTAATTTATGTAAGGCCCATTACTTTTAATTTTTCGATTATTTAATTATTTCATTTTCATTTGCTCTTATTTCGAGACCCTTATAATTTCCAGAAGAAATTCATTATGGGTATTAAATGCCGACAAGAATTTATGTAATAACAGTCTGGAAGACTAAATATCAGAGTCCAACAGACTCAATAACGGAAAATACAACGAAGACTCGAAGTCTTACCGTTCAAAAGATCCTGAAGATCCTTCAAAGGAAAATCAAAAATAAAACTATTACCACCAGAAGATGGAAATTATATGACCACCTGAAGGTGGATATTATACTTGCTTACCCTGAAGGAGTAATTCATTTTATATTCAATTTAATTTATGTTCAGTTTAAATATTACGCATTGCGATTTATTTTTATTTACTTTTCAGTACTTTATAATTGTTTCTAGCAAAAGGCCTCAAGCATTAGTCTCGAAGACAATGCAAAATTGACATCTACAGGGGGAGAATTATATGTGTGGATGTCAATATAACATATTATGACATCTCAAAATGAGAAAAAAGATTAACACGCTCCAGAAGAGCATAAATTCGAATATGTTCTTGAAGAACGCATGTTTTAATATGATCTAGAAGATCGTACATTTACGGTCTGGAAGAGCATATACTCTTGAAGAGTACAGACACCCCTAGTAATAAAATAAATTATTATGGATCCCGATGAATTGACTCTGATCTATTCCCTGAAACGAATAAAACAGTATAATTATTTATGCCTGTGGGCGTAAAAGAGATAATAAATGGAAAAGGCTCAAAGCAAACATGCATATTATTATTGCATAAACGGATACATAACTGGAGAACATTCAAAGAAGAATGGTTCTCATACATATGTTTAAACAGTAATCTATCTGTTGGGTTCAACATTAACCCTGAAACTCTGAGCCTCACCATTAATGTTGACCCTAACACTGTCATTCCAGGAGAACCACATACCACCCCTGTTGTTTTCTCCAGGTATCTCAAAGGCTAAGCAACCTCCTTTTGCTTCACCTTAGTGTGGTACTAAGAGAGGACGAACGGTGTTTCAGAGTCATTAGAGTACCATGTTAGGCTTGTACTGATTCTTCAGATCCCTTAAGGTACGAACAAAGTCTTGAGACCTTCTTGCTACACCCCTGCAATTCCACAGTAAAAGTCGTACCTTAGGCCATGTAGGTGGTAACACAGTCACCCTTGGGACGCTCCGAGCCATCATGGAAACCTGATAATAACTGCTTTGATTTAAAATTTGACATGAAGGCTCTAGCTGAAAATCCTGCAGTGTATTAGATATGGAAAACATAATAGAATTTGCCGAGCCATAAAAGGAAGCCCTTAGATTGCTTTGGTCCTCTAGGAAGAATGTTTCTTCCATAGGAGTTACAAAGAACCTTGATGAATTTTGTTCATCAACAAACACTAAACGAGGAATTCTCGCCAGATCATTCGGTAATTCCTCTCGCTGCTCATTCACCATACTATAAGCTAACCTATTTCTTCTTCCTAAAGAGGCACCCTCAACAAGGAAAACAGTAGCTGGGGAAGGCATTTTTGTCTTGGTTAAGTTTTCTGTTTCTTTGCTTTGTTGAATTTTCTGTATCTTTGAATTTTGCTGTATCTTCCTAAGCAATCTCCCCTCTTTTTTTATAGCCTGAGCATAGACAGTCAGGTGTCCCCGAAAAGATCCAGAAGATTTATCGGTGGATTGTATTATTTTTTTTCAGAAAATTCCAAAGCTTTACAATCCTTGAGGATTTGTTTTTGGAAATGTCTGCCACTACATTAATTATTGCTCAATAATTCTGATTTTTTTCTACATGAGTGGCACAAATAAGCCTAATAATGACACATGTATTGCAACCTGAAGCTAGCAGTTAAGTAATTGAAACTTAACATATCCAGCCAGAAGCTGGAATGCACTAGCCTGGAGCTAATAATTTTAAGTGTTAGATACACAGCTTGCGCAGCCTGAAGCTGGCACCAACTTGAAGTTGGTTCATAGATTTATTGTTTGGCATGACCGGATGGGCCATCCCGGTTCAATAATGATGCACGAAAATTATTTGGATCATTCATTGAAAAACCAGAAGTTTTACAATCAATGAATTTCTATGTGTTTGTTTGCTGCGAAATTAATAATACGGTCATCAAAATATGAGATTGGCCTAGACCAGCAAATTTGGGATATGAACGCGGAATGATAAATCCATTGTGTTCACCATCTAGGTAATTTTTACGATGCATCGACTAGATGGTCTATTATGTGATGCAAGTTGGCATTGTGCGCACTTGTTCTAATGATTAAGCCACTTGCAGGTGCATATCCCTACTCATGTTATTAGACTATATGTCTAGATGATGCTAGTATGTTTCTTCAATGGAGAATATATATCATTGGAAATAAATCCAAAGAGATCTGGGCCATGTTGACAATTGATTACAGGATCATTGATGAAATATGACTATGGTATTTTATACGCAGTAAATGTGCATCAAGCCAATAAGATATTATAAGATCATAAGATCTCCCCATTGGTTATTGGTCACAAAATATCTCCCATCTTCGGACCGTTGGTTGTACAGTATATTATGCTCCACCACAGCATAGTTAATCTGGTCCTTAAAGAAGGTTGGGAATAGATGTTGGGTAATCTTCATCAAATCACAACATTATTGAAACTATTGACTAAAAGATTGGAGATTCATTTATAACAAGATTTGCTTATTGATAATTCGATATGTGTGTATACCTAACATCAGGGGGAGAAAGAAACAGCTGGATCAAGATTGTTGAAATGCATAATATATATGAATGTTGATCCTCATATAAATTAATGTGAACCTGAAGTTCAAAAGAAGATGATTCATTTGCAGAAAAATTGATATGCAATTGCCAGACACATTTAAATTAAGTGTGACCATATACCAGCTGCAAATGCTCCTGTTTCAATTGATGTTCCTGAAGAGCAATATAAGTATGCAAATGAATCTATAGATTATACTCGGTTCCAAAAGAAAAGAAATTCTCGATAGAGAATAAAGGAGCAAAGTGATAAGATGGCCCTAGTAAGGAAATAAGGCCTCCAGTAGAGGTTTGAATTAAAAGCCCTCCAGAAGAGGTATATTTTCTGACACAATTGATAAAGTTCCAGAAGTAACTCAGGTACCTGAAATAAATGAATATGGTGAGATCTCAATTATAGTGTCAGGAATAAGATGGAACCGACGTGAAATAACCGTCGATGGAATACAATTTTTATTTATAATATAGCGCTAAATAAAATGAGGATCATGAACCTACATTTGGCGAATGTAGGCGCAGTATGATTGGCCAAAATAGAGAAACATGATTAAAGGCTGTGTTAGACTCGCATGAAGCGAGAAATTTCCGGGCCTGTAGTCCGTACACCAGAAGGTGTAAAATTCAATTGGTCATAAAAGGGTATTTGTGTGGAAAGAAATAAATTATGAGATATAAAGCACGGTTTGTGGCACAAAGTTTTTACCCAAACGACCAGATATTCATTATGAGGAGATATGCTCCCCTGTGGTGGATGCAATTATTTGGTAAGTCTGGCAGTATATGAAAAGTATTAGAAATGCATCTAATGAATGTTATTACAGCCCATGGTTATGGATCCATAAGTTATGATATATACATGAAGATCCCTAAAGGATCCAAGTTGCCTGAAGCAACTAATTCCCGGAAAATTACAAAATAGAACTGAATTGATCTTTACATAATTTAAATCATTTTGAGTATGGATAAACTTATTTATGATTGGAACTCCCGAAGAATCTTCCAAATACCGTGCTATTAGATTGGTCCTGGAGTACCCTGGATGAAGGGCAATATGCATTGCTAAGAAAATAAAGCCTGAAGCTTTTGACTTAAGCCTATTGACAAGATATGAATTTGCTCTTATCTTCGGGGTATAAAAGAAGTGGTGTCATGTTAGTCCTGTAAGCCCGAAGAAAGAAGAGTTGGTTCTTGCAGATGCCGATCCCCCACTTGATCCACAAAAGGTACAGTTAGACATTTGCCACAACTTTACATATGAAATTATTGCATCATTGGGACTAGAAAAAGCAAGAGGGCAAGACAGATGCTCCAACAATAAATTATGAAGATAAAGCTACCGACATTGTCCAGTAGGAGTAATGATGTATCGAAAGTGATCAGACAAGGCCTACATCACCAGAAGTTGACAAGAAAATTATTGTCATGCAATGACAACAAGAAATCAATACAGGCCAAAATAAGGGGGAGTAGAATACGCACTGCACTCTTTTTTCCTTCACCAAGTTTTTATCCCACTGGGTTTTTCTTGATAAGGTTTTTAATGAGGCAGTTTCCCCTAAGCGTATTCTACCCAAAAATAATGACATCCAAGGGGGAGTGTTATATAACATATGTATGCCATTTGTAAAACTGTACCACCAACTCTGGCCCTACCCACTGTTCTTACTTGTCTATATATTTCGTCAGTTTACTGGCAGCAAAGATGAATGGAAAAACTGAGTTCATCGTCATCTTTATTCTGCTCATCTTAATTTCTTCTTCTTCTTCATTAAAAACAAGAAATTCATAACAAGTAGGGTTGTCTTCCCTTTTACAACTTCCATGGGTGTTTCAAGGCGTAGAGGAAGTAAGGAACGATTATGTGTATTTGTAGTGTGGAGTCGAGAACTTGGTTACAATTATGTGTTGGATTCCTCGACAAATGTCCGAACCCAATGGATTCCGCAACAATTGTATGTGACTATAGACTTTCAATATCAATAAAAAACTTATTACACTAAAACATTGTGAGTTAAGTAGTTCTAAATTTTGCAGAGACTAGTAAATCACCTCGTACTAGTGTAACTATGTAACTACAGATTTCGTGTAAAGGTTGATGGATTGTCAGGGTCTGAAGCTATGATGAAATATTTGTCATCTAATTTATCATATGACGGGAGGGGGGAAAATGAGAGAACCTAATTGTTAATACAACAATTTTTTAAAACAAAAACACACTCTCAAAAAAAAATAAAATCAATGGCAGCGCTAAAATCAATAATAATAATAAGTTGCCCAAGAAACTGTATATGGTTATCTAAGTTCATGATTGTGAGGGAAGTGTTAATGAGATCCATAACTATTAACTAGGAGCAACCTAGCTAGCTAGACGAGTGTAAGAGTTCTTTTGTTGTGTAAAAACTAAAGATATCAGATGAGAATACTAAAATATCACTTTGCTTGTAGTTTTATGGCAAAAACCACAAGCCATAAAGGAGAAAGGGAGTTGTAGATTGAGCTGAAAAACAAGAAGTGTAGTGGCACTATTTCATAGCATTGGCATGACACGTCGCGGAGACCCTTCTGATGAGGCTGAACATCTATCCTTGCACCAGTTTGCTTCCTGAAATCGGATTTATCGAAGGTGCCTTTAGAAGCAAGAAAGGCGGAGGAAAAAATAAGCGATCAAGGGGGAAACCTCACACGACATGTTGTTTTGGGCTGGAATACATGAATACATCCCTTTACAACAAGTAACATGTCGTCTGAAAGTCGAGACACAGTGCTACGCCGTCGTTTACGTAATTAAAATGTGCTTAATTCTGATATACATCAATTTTAATTATCAGTTTCCTATGTACAACTATCTAGCCTTTTGGATGTTAGGCTCCTGTAAGATTGGGAGCTCCCCTTCGTGGGCATGGAGAAGTTTTTTAGGATTCAAAGACCTCATTATGCAAGGTTCTAGATGGAATGTGCAGTCGGGCTGTAAGGTCAAGAATTGGGAGGACGCCTGGGTCCCCTCCATTCCTAGTTTAAAGCCTACAACACCTAAACCGAATGGGTGCACTCTCACATGGGTGTCTCAGCTATTACGAAATGATAGACGAGGATGGGATGAGGGTCTGTTGAGGGCTTTATTCTCTGATTCTGATGTGGAACAAATCCTTAAGGTACCCGTACCATGTACAGGAAAGGAAGATAGAATGGTCTGGCACAATGATAAGCGTGGGGAGTACACGGTGAAGGGTGGCTACGGTACCCTTACTGCCGATAAGTTACGGATTGCAAACCTGAGTGCTGCATCCTCTTCTTTACCCCAGGTAAACTGGAAACAATTTTGGGGTCTCAACCTAGTGCCCAAGGTGAAGAATTTCTTGTGGAGAGCCCTAAATGATGCTCTCCCAACTTTGGAGGCGTTGTCAAAACGGAAGATTGTACAGGACACGATGTGCACAATTTGTTACCAACAGGAGGAGACCATTGAGCACACTATTTTCTTCTGCCACCATGTACGGGCAACCTGGCTCTCAAGCAAGCTAGGCCTTAGGCCACAGGAGATTGGTTTCCAAGGTTTTAAAGCTTGGTGGATTGTGTTGATGCAGCAATGGAGTAGATCAGAGCCGGAACTTCTCGGATTAACTGCTAATACCTGCTGGGAGATCTGGAAACATAGAAACAATGCTACTTTGGGGAATGTTCAAATTCAACCAGAAAGAGTAGCGAGTAGGGCGCAACGTTTGTCAATCCAACTGCCGAGGCAGCGACAAACGCCTTCTAAAGGAAGCCCATCGTCGGAGATAGGCCAGTGGACACCTCCTAACCAAGGCTGGTTCAAAGTTAATAGTGACGCAGCAAAAGGGTTGGACTCTTCATCTGCGGGTATAGGGGTCGTTATCAGGGACCCTGCAGGAAGTGTTGTTGAGACACTAACTATGAAGAAGAAGTGTGGCTCTGTCTTGGCAGCTGAAGCATGGAGTATTCGGCTGGGTATTGAGATGGCTTCACGGCTGGGTTGTCCACAAATCCAAGTGGAGTCAGACTCACTTTTGTGCGTTCGCGAAATCAACAATGTGGAGGGGCATGCTTCCCCGGTTTGGGAATTGGAAGCAATCGTCGCTGATATTAGGCAATTAGCTGAAATTTTTTTGAATTGTTCTGTAAAGCATGTGTATAGAAGTGCAAACATGGCGGCAGACTGTCTTGCCAAATATGCTTCTAAACACTGCGCTTTTGGCCTGGGAAATGCTCGACCCAGTAACTTTTGTAGTATTATACAGAGGGAATCTCCCTCCTTTCATTGAATGAAAGTCGATGCTCTTTTTCAAAAAAAAAAAAAGGCTCCTATAAGACCAGATTCCAAAGTCGAAAGTAGAGACAAACTGACCAATTTTCGTTCTATCAGGATTTCCGTCATAGAGTAGATTTTCCTCTTTATTTAAAAACTAGTAGAAGACTTGGTAACATAAAAATGAGGAGAGGATGGATCGCATTCATTTATGCTATATATA
The DNA here is from genome assembly GCA_028386065.3 of Turnera subulata. Lineage (NCBI taxonomy): Eukaryota > Viridiplantae > Streptophyta > Magnoliopsida > Malpighiales > Passifloraceae > Turnera > Turnera subulata. The sequence goes on along the minus strand of JAKUCV010000418.1, from coordinate 510,598 downwards.
AAAACCATGTTCCATTTGGGTCTATGAGCATACCCCAGCACATGTACAAAAATAGAGCTGATCCCTGATCACCCCTATCTGGAAACTAGGATTCTAATATTCAACCTTTTAACACAATTCACATCCCCAAGAACAGAAGCATCCATTTGTTCCTTCAGGTTCCTTAAGATGCATATAATAAAAAACAATCATGTTCTGATAACCCTATAAACCAAGCTACTAGATATCTGTTATTCTTCCACAATACCATGTGGTATTTCAGTATTTTTTACTTCTTATGTTTTGGTTTAGCAGATAATGGAGGTGGCATGGATATGCGACAATGCATGTCTTTGGGATATTCTGAGAAAAGAAAAGTGGCCAATACTAGTGGGACAATGCCAAAGAAATATAGTGAAGCTTGGAAGGAATATTGCAGGAGGCCATTCTGGCACCCAAACAAACATATTCCATTAGGTCTTATAACAGGAATTAGACTTTGAGATGCAAAAATAAATAAAGTAACTTTGAGCAGGAGTAAACAAGCATACTTGTATATCATATGTATATGCTTCAAAGGTGGCATTATATCCAAAGAAACGATACACAAAACACAATCAGTGTATCCTAATAGTGTCACTATCTATTACCAAGATAAGTGCCATTACTAAGACTTCAGAGGCCCTTTGGTAGTCCACAGTGGTCAAAACTCATAATCTACAAAAAGAGATACACAAAAATAATCAGTGTATCATCAATGGTGCTAATAGTATCACCATCTATTACTAAGGCAAGTCCATCGCTAAGACTCTAGCGGCCCGTTTGGTTGAGTGTAATGGGATATAATGGAAATAAATCAAATGAAATCTATGCTTAAATTTTAGGAATAGATTTTATTTGATTCCATTCCATTACAATCCATTACATCCAACCAAACGGCGTAGGTCTCCCGTTGTTTTTGATGGGAACGGAGCAAGAGAAGAGTTTCTTCTTCAATTTTGAGAGGGACTTTCGAAATTTCAAATTCTGGCTTTCCTGGTTTTGTTGAGCGAGGGGCTGGATAATTTATACATGTGTGTTTGCTAGGACCCGCGTGGGCTTATAACTCGGCCCAGTGAGATGACTGCAAGGGTAAGAGCCCATGGACCGAGAACAGTAAACCTCAAACAGCCTTATATACAATTTTTCCGTTTTATGGGCCCCAGGTGATTAGAACCCAAGTTTTAAAGAACTTGCTAAACGAGGTCGTTTCTTCCACACTGACAGGACAACTTTCACACACAGTTACGCCATTGTTTTTTAATTCATAACAGTACGCCATTCCGCTGTATAGTTACACACGGTAAACTTTGCTCTCTTCTTTGCCCAGTGGTGGATCGGTAGATAGCTGGCGCTCTCTAGCATATGCAAAAGTGACACAAAAGACAGAGTCTCGTTGCTTGTTCGTTTCTGGCTTCAGTGACTTGAGGCGAGTAGATTTCAGATGAGGCTTTTACGGTTTGGTCTGCTACTCGCGTTGGCATCCGGATTCTCCGCCATCCTCATCTACATCACCGGCCTCTCCGATCTACGTGCGTACCACGCGCCTCCGTTGATAGTTCCTTTCTGTTCCGTTTTCTTCTTTTTTGTTTCGGCCAGCTAAACTACCGTTGTTAAATTGCCAAGTTCAAAATGTTTGTTTATGTGTATGTGTAGATGTGATCCATCGCCTGTCACAAGAAGATCTGGACGCATTGCAGTCTCTGCAGAGCGGTTTCCAGAAGTGCGTGGTAATTTTTTTTCGCTGTTTTGCTTTCTTTTTCTTTTTTTTAGCTCGATTTCCTTGTGTATATTTTCTGTGTCGGTGCTTGATTTTTGGATTCGTTTGGCTGCGGTTTTTCCTTGATTGGTACAGAGTGCAAATGGATTGGGATTACAAGCTGTAGCTGGTGGTGATTACTGTAAAGTGTCAATGAACTTTCCTAGTGAGACTATCCCCAAATGGGTGTGTATTTCCTTTCTTTTTGGTATTTTATCTACTTTTTTTTTTTTCTCTTTGTTACTTGAACTAAGTAAATTGCGGTTGTTAACGGTATATTGCATTTCGATTTTAAATGTGAACAGAAAGATCCTAAAACTGGAGAGCTTGAAGGATTGTCGTTTGAATTTAATCTGTGTGAAGCTGTGGCTACGTGGGAACAGGTGAGCCTGCTGCTTACTAGCCGTTAATGGTTACTTTTCATTGCTTCATATGATGCATGTGGAAACTGGTAGCAATGGGAAGAGTAATTAATTTTTTCAATTGCTGTACATTTGGTTGGGTTATGTGGCTCTGTCATATCATGATATTAGTTATTAGTTAAGCCTTTTTCTATGCTGTACAATTGATTTATTATTTAGTGAGTTGATTGTCAGGTCCGAAATAGTACTACAATACTCACAAGGGAGTTCATTGATGCTTTGCCAAATGGATGGGAGGACTATGCATGGCGGAGGATTAATAAAGGAATTCAACTGTAAGTACATAATGTAGGTATAATATGCTGTTGATTTGAGTTTGGATTTGGATGGATGGCGAGTTGTGAGGAAAGGGCTTCTACAATTTCTACAATTTGGAAAACTAATAAATAGGATTTGCTGGGGATGCTCTAACAGCTGCTTGCAATTTGATGGATTTCTTTTCTTGAACTGCAGTAACCGCTGTCAGAATAGATCTTTGTGCATGGAGAAACTGTCACTGGTGCTCCCTCAGACACCACCATATTTGCCAAAGCAGTTTCACCGATGTGCTGTTATCGGTAATTCGGGAGATCTTTTGAAGACAAAGTTTGGAAAGGAAATAGATGGCTATGATGTTGTTATTAGAGAGAATGGTGCCCCCATTGAGGTGAAACTTTTGTTTATTATCAGATTTTCTGGCTGAAGTTTTTAGATTTAAGAATCTTCCTGAGCTTTTGCATATCTGTTTAATGCCAGAACTTTACAGAGTATGTGGGCAAGAAAAGTACATTTCGCCTTCTTAATAGGGGATCCGCTAAAGCTCTTGATAAAGTTGTGGAGTTAGATGGTACGCACACAAATTTACTTCTTACCGAGCTTATGCCGCTTTCCATGGTAATTCTAATAGTATACATCCTACAGAAACAAGGAAGGAGGTCTTGATAATCAAAACAACAATTCACGATATTATGAGCAAGATGATTCGGGTACCTCTTTTCCTTTTATTTCCTTTGTCTAGCTTTAATTTGTTGCTTTTTTTAGTTCTCTTTGATAGGACAATGATTACAGATCTCTGATGAACTTCCTTTCTTTAGTTTCTGTAAATAATCCTCAGCTTTCACCTGATCCAGTTAGCTTTTAACTTAGGGTATTTAGGTTATTTCAATTTATACTCATCATTCGCTTAAGCTTCAAGATACCACAATTACCTTAGTTTCTTGTTATCACTCATAAAACTAAAAGCTTCCTGAAAATTCCAAACTTATTGACTATCCAAACTAACAGCTTGTTTGGTCCTCGCACTCAGTATCTTCAAAGTTACACTTTTGATGAAGTTAGTTTTCCTAAAAGCTATCAAAACCAAGTCTTTCCTATGGGTCAGTGAAAGACTTTCCTCAGTTGACATTCCTTGTCATTGGATGTTTGGTCTCATATTTTGGGTACATCATTGTGATGAATTCTGTTTGTTACTCTGGATTATGTTTTATCAAAGTCTAGAAAACTTCTTTGTGGTCTTATATGTGACTCCTGTAAAATAACACAGCTTTCGCTTGTGTAGGAAATTCCAATAAACAATCCTATATATCTCATGTTAGGTGCTTCCTTTGGGTCAGCAGCGAAAGGAACTGGACTTAAGGCTCTTGAATTTGCTCTCTCTATCTGTGATTCAGTTGATATGTATGGCTTCACAGTGGATCCAGGATACAAAGAATGGTATTCAAATAAGCAAATAAGTATTATCGAAAAAGATTTTTCGTAAAATATTAATTCGTTTACCTGACCAAAAAACTTCCCAAATTTGTTTCAGGACTAGATACTTTTCAGAATCTCGTCAGGGCCACACTCCTTTGCATGGGAGAGCGTACTATCAGATGATGGAATGTTTAGGTGTAAGTCTAAAAAATCCGTCTTTCTTTCTTTAAAGTTTTGGTGGCTTCAAACTTCTCTTAGTTCCTAAGATTTGCTCTGCTTTCTGCGTTAGAAATGAAGCCCTTATTTACCATTTTATCAATTTGCTAACAATATTTATTATCTTTTGCCTCTGACTTGTTAAGCTTATCAAAATCCATTCTCCTATGCGAGCTGATCCAAAGCGCGTAGTCAGATGGGTACCTAGCCAGGATACTATTAGAGCTGCAAGGATTGCATCTGAGAAATTGTTGGGGTAAGCTGCCTCACTTTTATGGCCCCGTTCCATCTTGTCATCTACAGATATCTGCAATGATACTTTGAACCTTGAATCATATATATACCTTATTCTGATTCACATGTGCAGTCTTAGTACTGCTGGAAGTCTAGTTTCCTTGGCATGAGATAATTATTTAGTTAGTTGAATGATTATGATTTGAAATCGTTCTATGTGCTGTGCATGTCTAACTTGGAGGAGATAGCTGTTTGTTTTTCCATTTTCTGAAATGCTCACTTGAAATAGGTATGCTTTAACGGCTAGCTGGTTGTTGTAGAGCACGTTGTTTGTATTCAGCATCAAATTTCATAAAGAAATAAATGTTTGGTCAAGAAAACATTATGTTGATTCCCAATAATTAGCTGGGGAGGTCTCTTCTCTTATGCCTTTATCCACTTCATAGGATTACTGTAGAGCAATGCTTGATGTCGTCGGTCCTTCAATTTTCATGGATTTGAATCCTTGTTTTAAGTGTATCATTATTGAAGTGCTTTAGGCTTTTGTATTGAGAACTGTTGGTTAAGATGTTTACATCATTCATCTGCAATTGTAGGAGGGTTGGAGCTGGGACTGTGGATCCATTAGGTGCATGTGCCATAAAAAAGAAGCGAGCTATTGAAAAGCCCGTTGATGTTTCAACTCTCAGAAAGGCAGCTGGTGATCATCAAACATTTGTTAGAGGAACAACGATGTATCCTTTGGAGCACAGCCCTGGACATGGTGTGCTTTGCATGTTGCCAAGAGATTAAACTTTAGAAAGCTAGTCGTTACTTCTTGGAGCCAGGTGACAGATTTTATCAAGTCATTGCCTGATACACACACAGAATAGCTGCATAAACGAAGATCGTGTGAAGATTATTTTGGATGCAGAGACAATGGGCTTACTCTCTTTTGCAAATTTTTGGTGAGAGCAGCTAATCTAGCTGTATGTCTTTGCAAATTTTTGGTTCTTCATAGTCCCAAAAGCAAATGTAGCTGTGGTAGGATAGAGATCAACTTTTCTTAGCTACATCGCTTTTTGCAGTCCCAGTTTGCCTATTGATTTTTCTTCTATAAATTGGTGCAAACTAATCCTTACATCATTGCTCGCATTTGTTTTGTGTATCATATCCGATGTTCTGTGAAATTTAATTCCCAACATTCTTCCCGCATTTATGTTTCTTCACCGGTGCAATGAAAAGAGTTGTCTTCTCTCCGGCGGCAATGAACAGTGTTGAATATTTGCAGACAGATTTTTGCTTTTCCAGAAACATTGGATACAAAACTTATGAACTGTTTTGCACTTGTTATCATTAAGGAAAGTTCAGTTTTTGGTATTTCCGCTTTGAGTCTTTGTTTCTATAATGCAAAATGGGAAAAAACATAATGATTATATGATACAGTGACCTCGTCGTTGACGCGTTTTCTGTTTTTCCAATTCCAGTCCAGTTCTTGCTTTGACTCGAAACTAAAAAAAGGAGCCAAGTTAATGAAACAAATCGCATCATGATTTGGTTTACTAATTACCAAAAGAAGATCCTTGCTTCAAGACAAAGTAACATTTGCTAGCATTGAACTACTTAAAGAGCACGTGATTAATATATGATTACAAGGCATTAGTAGTAATCACTTAATATAGTTGTTTATTATCCATGTTCTTGCAATTTCATTAGCGCGTGGGCATCGAACCAACTCAAAGCTTCCATTCAGTATATGGACACGCGTCGATTACCCAACACCACATTTGACAAACTCCCTTCTCTCTTCCCACTCTCCACTCACTCACTCACTCACTTACACTCTCTCTCTCTCTTACTCCTCCACTTGCCTCTTCGATTTCCTCCCCAACTCTTTCCTCTATCTCAATTTGTTCTCCTCTATCTGTGCTTCTGCTTGTTCCCTTTTCTTTTCTTTCTTTCTTTTCTTTTTTCTCTCTTTTTTTTTGCCTTATCTCTCTACACTTAACACATAAACAAACCCTAAAAACATAAAAAAGAAAAAGAAGAAGAAGCAAGAAACAGAGAGGGAAGAGGAAAAAGAAGCTACTGCCTTTTTGGAGTCTTTAAAGCATGACCGATATACAACCACCGGACGGCCATCTCAACGGCGGAGGCGGAGGAGGAGGAGGAGGAGGAGGGCAGCTCACCGTGACGTCATCAGAGACCGTGGGTACCAAGAGGCAGAGGAGGCCGAGTGTCAGATTAGGAGAAATCGGCGGCGACCAGTTCTACGACGTCGTTCCGAGGAGGACCACCAGCGGCGGCAGCAAGCAGTGGAAACAGCAACACCACCACCACCACGGTTCGTTAAAAGACGGGGCGGGTTCGGGTAACCCATCAAGTAAAGGCTCGAAGACTCGGGCTTTAACTAACTTGAGCGCCATTGGAGAAAACCTAGACGAGAACAAGGATGCCAATTTGGATACGGTGGCGATTGGGAGCTGGAAGGTCAGGGATCCGAAAAAAAGGGCCTTCTCGAAGCGGGTCCGGTCGAATTGGACGACTTCGAAGCTGGACGATAACGGTAGCAGCGGAGGCGGCGGGGGAGGAGGCAATAATAGTATCGAAGGCGACGGGGAAGATGATTTAGAGGAGAACTATCGTGATTACGTGGTGGAAAATTCCGAGAGCCCGTTGAAGGAGCAGAGTCCCGTGCATTCTCTTGAGAATTTGGGGGATGGGAATGAGAGAAACGGGAGGGAAGTGTATTACAATAGGAGGGGAATTGTTAGGGGAAGAGATAATATCATCAATAGTCACTATAATCATCATCACGACGGGGTTGAGTATTCGGGTCCTTCAGATACTGAGGTGAGGGATGATAGGAACAATGGGGGGGAGAAGAATGCGGTGAGGATTTGGTTGAATGGGTTAGGGTTAGGGAGGTATGCTCCAGTTTTTGAGATTCATGAGGTGGATGATGAGGTATTGCCAATGTTGACATTGGAGGATTTGAAGGATATGGGAATTAATGCTGTTGGGTCGAGGAGGAAGATGTTTTGTGCAATTCAGAAGCTTGGCAAAGGGTTTTCTTGAGGTGCTGTTTTTCTTTGCTTTTTGGGCTTCGTTGAGTTTATAGCTTTTGGAATATGATAGGAGGATTATGTTTCAGCCATGATATGAAGATGCATCATGTCTGAACTTGATTTGAGCTATTCTGGTCTATCTACTAGTGGCTGTAGTTGTAGAAGTAGCTTTTTTGTAATGAGTAGGTTATTTTCTTTAGTGTTTTTGTTCTTGCACTATCCCAATGAATTTTTCGTTCTGGGCAATTTTTGAGTATATGGTATTAGACTTCTTCATGCTGTTCCTAGCCTGTAGCTGCGATTCTCTTTGCAATTAGTTCTGGGAAAGAATGGTATAACGGGAAATCTTTAACTCGCTTAAATTTGAAATGCAAGTGCAATCATCTTGATTTGTTCTTTGCCTTGAGAAATTATGTATGTCAATTACTTTGACTTGATTGATTGTGTAGGAATTATACATGGAAAAGTTTAAGTTATGTGCAATATCGTGAGGCTTTTGTAGTCTAAAATGTTTACTTCTGTTTAAGAGTTCCAAAATATCCATTGATGTGGTACTCTGCATGAAATATGCTATAGACTGATTCTCTTGTCATTAACTGACTGGTTCAATGGTGGGGTTCATGTATTGTTTGGGGGTTGCTTCTCAAATTGGCTCTTGAAGGTTAGAACAGTGTAGGTGTATTGTGGATACTCAATGGTCCTCTTATTTAGAATGGAAAAAAATTCTCCTTTGCCTAGAGTTCACAATTTGTTTGGTTGCATTGAATGTCTGCTTTAAGTAACAGATATCGTTTAGTAGTCATCTCACGTATGGGAAAAGCAAGAAAGTTAAAGTTCTTGTGATCATAAATTAAATTTGAAGACTGATGGGGTGCCTAATAAGTAATTCATTGTGTTACATTCCCTTATAGTGCATGAGATTTCGATGAAATCCTTCTGCTAGTAGTGCCTTTTCCATATGTGGACCATCAGGATTATTGGATTGTCTATGTAAAATTGTATGTTTTGAGCCTTACAGGAATAAGATTGTTTCTGCATGACCTGCCACAGCCAGAGCTACAAATTTGAGTTGTGGAAACAGTCTATTTGTAAAATGCTTGGGAAGACTGTCTCCTTCTGTCCGAGAGTTGTGGAATGGGATGTCCTTTTAAATAACCTTGCATAAGCTGCCAAATGTGATGCCTCCCCATCCATTTCTTTCCAATTACTATGCATATCCATCCTTTTTTTTTTTTCAAATTTTTGTGCCAAGTATGTGTTCATGCATTGTTATCAGATTATTTTCCTGATAGAAGTTTGTTATGGAAGTGGCACATATTGCTGAATAGTTTACGCCTGTGAAGCAGGAATGTTTTACTTTCCCTTCCGTGTCATGGAGATGTTGGATTGTTTATGGTGACAGTCATTCTCTGTTTTATTCAGTGTGCCCTAGATTTGAGCTTTTGGTCTATACGCCATCTTGTATTGATTGAACTTTGAATTGAACATGTAGTACGAATTTGTAAGGTTTCAGTTTCACCTTTTGTTTTGATGTTTAAGAATGACTGGCTAGTTTATTTACTCAATTATTGCGCCGAAGTTGGTCTTTCTATGTCATTTCAGGATGTGCTGCTTGTTATAGAGATTGTGCTCCTTTTTATTTTTAGCCCATGGATGTGTTCTGACTTAAGCTGCTTTGGTTGGCTAGTCTAAGTAGTGGAATCTGTAACCATTGGAAAGTGTTAAACAGGTTCCCAGCAGCACCAGTAACTCGCTGGCTTGCAAAGAAATAACAATGAACTGGGTTTTTGGTTTCACTGGCACTTTCCTCGCAGGGGTATTTTGTGTGCTGAAGAGGACTCGAGAGTAGGCGTGTACGGAATGATTGTGCAACTTGTGTTCAAGCGCTTAAAAAAAGTGAAATCGGTGGGTGTAAAATAGTGGTAACACGTCGCATAGGTGGGGATACATCGCAAGAAAGATTTCGCAATGAGTTGCTAAAATAAGGCAAGACGGAAAGACATCGAAATCAAAAGCATTTTTTTTTTTTTTTGAACAACTGGTCCTTTCATTCATTAACTCTGTTCTTGTAAAACTACAGCCAAAAACTGTTGCTGTGGAAACAGCCATCCTCCCAAACCCGCAAGGCTAGTAGATAAAGCTACTAGTAGGTTAAAAAAAAAAAACATAAACTCCATTGTCCCTCGAGGTTCAGAAAAAATAAAAAAATCCATTGTCCATTTCGTTCCTGGCGACATAACAGGCTAACCGGACGCGCTCCGGTTTGGGAAACCAAACATAATAGAAAAAAGCAGAAAGGATTCGAATGAAACCCATTCCACGTCAAATGGGCTTCCTAATTGAAACAGAAAGTAAATTGGGGAAAAAAATAATTTCGCGTCCCTTCTAGACCTTATTATAGGCCCTCTCTCGTTCAAGTAGATTGGGCCGTGTGGCCACTTTACGTTACTAGTATTGATGTGGCCTCGCTGTTCCTAATTCAAGTGCATTTCAAAATCAACTCAACTCAGATGATGTGTAACGCAGAGCAAGAAAGTTACTCTCGAGAGAGAGTCAATCAAACTTATAGTCCAATGATAAAATGGCGTCGTCCACATACGTGATACTTCGAATATATAAGAAAATATAATTGGATTGTATTTTTGAAGAAAATTGTGGAGTACTTATCCATCTTGTTTGGTGAAAATTTGTAGTACCCTGGATTACAATGAAGTGTAGCTTAATCAGCATGTACCCAATGCCTGCAATTACATTCGATTAGATTAAAAAAAAAAAAACAGGAAAGAAAAAGAGAGGAAAAGCTCCAAAGCTGTGAAGTCATGTTAAGAATTTACCTATGATCAAAAGAAAAAAAATGTTAAGAATTTACCTACATTAAATATTTTCGTTACCAACAAACAGAACTATATTTACCTTTCACTAGCATGTCACTACCCATGTCATTCCTGATAAAAATGATGATAATGAACATTTGAGGGAAGAGACAGGTCTAGCATGAAAGATAAGAGCCAGTCAGAATAGCCGAAGGTTGACTGCCTGTTCATTACTCAAGAGCTCTAATTAAGCCAGACACCCACGTCCACACTTAATTTCTTGAAACCCATTAGAGGAAACAGGCAAGTCATCCTTGGCTACCAAACATAACTCTTCATCTTCATACAAGACCTCTCTTCCTAACTTAGATACCAAAGAGATGGGATGATTATGCCACCATTAGGTAGCCTGCTTATATAGCTAATGTGGAAGGAGTGAACATTATTCATTATAGTCCAGTTGTCCAATTTGCTTGTCCAAGTTGCAAGTAGAGATACTTCTCATAGTCCAAATTAGTCCTCTTCCTCAAACGTACCCAACATAGAATATGTTCTGGTCATGACAGGGGGATCATAAAATCCAATACAGAATAATGTTGCTTTCGTGCCTTTCCATTTTGGTAAAGAAATTGACTTTGAAGATGGACAAGTGCCAAAGTGTATTGGCTTCAGCCTCCAGTTGTTGCCATGCAGCAGCATTTTAGCCAATCAACTAGCACTGAATCAGTTCGTTTTGACCTTTCTAATTCTTTCAAAGGCTATGACCACAGTTCTCATGCCATGTATTGTGGTGCTTTTAATTACTTGTAACAACTCTATATCAATTGAAAAAAGAAAGGGGAAAAAGAACTGTTCTTTTATCCTACCGGTTCCCTTCAATTATTATTTTTTTATCGACGCCTGATAAGAGCTATTAGGCCATAGGGGGATTTATGCCATAAGCCCATAACCACACCACACTCTCTCCTGCATTTCTTTATTGTTATTATCTCTCTTAATAACTTATAAGATCTCTCTGATGCGTATCAGCTCTAAACATTTAATAATAATAGTGCTTTAGCTGTTTAGCATTTGTGAAATGTTCCAGACAAACATTATTGACGTCTAATCAAATTAAGTCTACCCCGAGGAAAATCAAAGGGCAAAATGAACAAGAAAACACAATTTTGGTCGTCGTGGTTATCTTTCCAGGTCATTGAAGCGAATATATTTTGACCTCTTTGATTGTTACTGGTCTTTGGTTATGGACCCTCCTTTAGCATAAGTGAGGGTTGAAGCCTCTAGGCCATGGTGATCAATGTTTATGGATTGGACCAGTCCATTATTGACCTCAACGCTTCAATCCTCACTATCACTTTACTAGATCATCATTCCCCGAAATGGGAATGTCAACCAATTATCAAAGGCCGCTTGTTAAAGCAAATGTCAATGGCATTGTGGTTTTGTTCCGTCTTTGACTTCAATATGGGTCACATTCAATCCCTCCCCTCAATTTGATGCATTTCAAACTTTATATTGGCTACATATACACATTATTCCAAACTTCTTCGATTAAAAAGTAACTCAAATAATTTATACCAGTGCCACTTATATTGTTGACACATAGATACGAAAAAAAGGCATTTTTTGTTAATGGCATCTTTGGCAGGACCACATCACTCCTTAGTCACTAGGTAGGTAATACGAGTGTTTAATAAATGAACAAATTAATTATGCCTTAAAAGAATTTTGACGGACTTGTGCATTTCTTTCACACCATTTTTTTTTAATGTAGTTTTGATATCTATTCCTTTATAATTTTACTTACTAGGACCGAAAATTTCAATTCTTTTTTATTTTGTTTTGTTTTAGTGAAACAAACTCTCTCTGTTTTTTTTTTTTTTTTTCCCTTCTTTGTTGATGTTTCTAATGTGAGTGAGGAGGGATCCAAAACCGACAGATGGCCTGTATGCAGTCCATTTGCAGAAGCCCATAGCCCAATCCCTTTAGGGCTGTGGTGACAAAGGTACTCGGCCCGTAATAACGTTTTACCGGATGGCTCGGCTGCCCAGTCTTCTCATGGGGCAGGAGTCTAAAACTGCGAAACCACGGTTCATTAAAAAAATTGGTTATTGTAAATTGCAAAGATAATTATGCTGATATTTTCTTATTTAAATTAAGCTGGTAATTTAACTAGCATCTAAAAACTAAGGGGGCCTATCAGATTTTCTCAAAAAAAAAAAAGGAGCCCTATTAGATGACTCAATATATTGTGCCTCTGTCCGTAAACAAATTAATATAATGAGCAGAGCAATATGAACACTCTAGCTAGTCCTCTTTTCTTTTCTTTTCTTCTTTTTTTTAGAGTCAACACACTAGCTAGTCCTTGATAGCTTGCCATATGTGATATATGGACCAAAATTATGTGCCACCAACTCTTTTCGCGGCGTACAGTATAATCGCACTGCATAATCATATTATCATTGCCGACCTAGCTAGCTAACGAAAACTTAATACTATAGCAATATTGATCTTAGCCAAAAGGCCAATATTCTTAAAATAAACTTAATATATGATACTACTGCCGGTAGGCGTTGGTTGAAATGAAAATGATCCTAAACCACTTCATCTCTCGAGCAAATAAAAAAAAATCTTGTCACACAACTCACAAATGGCATATTTTTCTTGATTTGATGATGACACATATGAAATGAAGTCAACCCATGAACCCGCTTAGCAATTACTATCTCTCGTTTTTTATATTCAAGTTACTGATTTTAGTATCGGGGTAGGTTTCCTTCCTCGAAAAACGATATTAATATCCAAGTATTAGTATCTAGCTACCATATGATATGTTAGCTAGTAGTATCTTACTACGCCTACAACCCTATACTTCTGCAACACTTCACGTAGCCTCTTAGAATCTAATTATATAAGTTGTCTATCATTTACCATCCATGGAATGGTCCTCCAGGCATTATTCTCCAGGATCTGTTCTTTTTTTTTTGAAAAGGTGGTGATTTTATAGCTTAGATAGCAACAGGTAAATCCTGCTGCAGAATAGCATACAGAGGTGCAGGTGGGTTGATAACCCAATCCGCCGGACATTTTCTAGTCCTACTGGCTTTGGCCAACCAGTCAGCAGCCCTATTGATACATCTGGAAATGAAGAAAAAGTTACAAGTAACAAAAAAGCGTGTGAGTTGTAGTATCTCATCATGCATGGCCTCTATCTCCCAGTCAGGCCTCTGAATATTGTTACAAAAGTTGACAGCTTTCAATGAGTCAGATTCGATAGCTAAATGAAAAAAACCCAGAGAAATGGCCAATCGAAGTCCTTCTCTAATAGCTGCCATCTCCCCCATCAAAGCAGAAGATGCTCTAATGCGTAGTGTTCTCCCATCGACCAATCTTCCAGCAGAGTCTCTAATGATGATACCAATTCCCACAAAACCAGAATTCTTCTGATAGGACGCATCACAATTCATCTTTAGTTCACCTGGTCCCGGCGGTTGCCATTGGAGTGGCTGTGCCATAGAAGAGTTTGTGGTTTGTTGATTCCTGCTTCCAGAAACAGGAACCTGCTCTTTGTATTCACGAAATTGATTGACAGCTTTTAACATGGTTCTAAGAGGATCAGGCGTCTGTCCTCGAAAGAGAAAAGCATTTCTCCCCTTCCATATTTCCCAGCAGATGTAAGCTCCAAGCTCAAGAGAATCCGAGTGACTAAGGAAGTTCGTCTGTGTTACTTGCAGAACCCAATGTTGGAGTGACGAGAAGCCAATTGGGTTTGGAGAGTACCCTAGTGGACTTGCGAACCATACCAATCTTGCCCAGTTACAGAAGAAAAGCATGTGCTCAATCGTCTCATCTCCCCCATCACATAGCAGGCATGTACTCGAATCACCCAGGTGTCTTCTGAATAGATTGCTTTTTACAGGGAGTCCATTTTTGCATGCACGCCATAAGAAATGCCTAACCTTTGGAACTACCTTCATTTTCCATAATTTCTTCCAAATAACCTGGGAAGACTGTATAGTGGATGTTCCATGTGTCTCACTATTTTCCCTGGATGCTGTCTTCAAAAGTTGGTGGTATGCAGACTTAACAGAGAAATCGCCTTTGCTCTCCCAGTGCCATACCAATCTATCTTCTTTTGTTCTACAACCAATAGGGATACTTATAATTGCATCAACTTCTTTAGGGGAGAAGAGTGACTGGAGAAGGTTCAATTTCCATACTCTTATATCATGCCAAAAGAGATCCTTTACCCATTCAACCGAGGCATCAGGTGGGCGGGCTGAACTGATGGAAAAATCCTTGAGGCCGGAGATCCAACAATGGTCCCAAATTTTTATATGCTCCCCGCTGCCCAGGTTCCATCGTAGGCCTTGATGTAACACATATCTACATTCAAGTAAGCTTGACCATGCCCATGAGCTGGATCTCCCTTTCCTGGCTGATAGGAAATCACCATTTGGGTAGTATATGCCCTTCATTACTCTAGCCCATAGGTCTTGAGGGTGCTTGATGAGTCGCCATCCTTGCTTTCCGAGAAGCGCATCATTAAAAAGGAAGAAATCCCTAAAACCTAAGCCACCATTTGCTTTGGATTTTAGTAATTCTTCCCATTTAATCCAGTGCACCTTTCTCTCCTGTTCAGAGTTGCCCCACCAAAATTTTCTAACCATAGCTTGGATAGATTCCGTAAAAGTCTTGGGAAGCCTGAAACATGACATAACGTAGGATGGTATAGCTTGAATCACAGCCTTTATCAATACCTCTTTTCCTGCATGGGATAAAAGCAATTGTTTCCAGTTTTGCAGTTTAAATAGGATCCTTGATTTAATAAATTCCAGGGCATGTATCTTCGATCGACCCCACGTGGTTGGCAGACCAAGATATCGCTCCCCATGATTTGCCTCTTCCATTCTGAGTTCTTGAAGGACACTAAGTCTGGTCTGAGGTGGCGTGTTACTGCTGAAAACAACACTGCTTTTGTTAAAGTTCACCCTCTGGCCAGTTGCACCCCCATATAATTCTATGATTCTCCTGAAAGTATTAGCCTCTCTCCAATGGCATCGCCCAAACAGCATAGTGTCGTCTGCGAAGAGGACATGCGAAATGGTGGGGCAAGCCCGCTTGATCTTGTAGCCTTCAATAAGTCTGACCTGAACTGCATGAGAAAACATTCTTGAAAGAGCGTCAGATACAAGGATAAAGAGGTATGGAGACAGTGGGTCACCTTGTCTCAAACCTCTGGATGGGTATATAATGGTGGATGGATTACCATTGATAAGGATGCGATATGTCACCGTCGTGACACATTGCATTACCAATTGTATCCATCTTTCACAAAATCCCATTTTTCTCATTAGAAGTTCAAGAAAATGCCACTCAATTCTATCATAGGCTTTGTTCATGTCTAACTTAATGGCCATATGATATCTCTTACCTTTCTTAGTAAGTCTCAAGCCGTGGTAAGCCTCATGAGCGATGAATATGTTATCTTGAATGCATCTACCAGGGATGAAGGCTGCTTGGTTTTGGGTTATGAGTTGTGACAGAGATGGTTTTAAACGATTGGCAAGGGTTTTGGCTATGACCTTATAAGTATAATTACATAGGCTAATTGGACGCAAATGGTTTACTGACTCAGGATTTTTAATCTTAGGGATGAGCACTAAATTAGTATTGTTCAATTCCTTGAGGAGGAAGCCACTAAGGAAGAAACTTTGAACAGCTTCACATACTTCTTTTTCAACAATTTCCCAAAAAGTCTGGAAGAAAATCCCTGAAAAACCGTCTGGGCCAGGAGCTTTCAAAGCTCCTAACTCAAAGGCTGCCGTTCTGATTTCATCACGTGAGGGCAGTCTGCATAGTTGGTCATTCAAATCATCAGTTACAAGCCGTGGAATATGGTGAAGGACCTCATTTTCGGATGTAATACCCTCTGATGTGAAGAGCTGGGAAAAATGGTTTAATATGGTTCCTTGAATTTCAGTCTCTTCCTCTGTCCATGTCTCGTCCCCCTTCTTGAGTCTGACAATTAGGTTTCTTTGTCGTCTCTGAATAGCCGTGCTATGGAAGAATTGTGTATTTCTATCTCCTGCGGAGAGCCATGATATTCTAGATCTTTGTTGCCAGTGAAGCTCTTCTGCCCGCCACAGTTCGTCAAGCTCATTGAGGATTAAAATCTCCAACTGTCTTTTATCTTCCGTCATAACTCCTTCCTGGATCCGATTTAGCTCCTCAGTGAGTTGTTTGATCCGCAGACTAGTGTTGCCAAAAACAGTCTTCTCCCAAGAAATTAGCCTATCCCTACATGCCTTTAGCTTCCCATTTAAACTGTACATGCAGGAACCCTGAACTTGGCTCTCCCATCCTTGCTGTACAACATCCTGACAAGCCTCATTAGTGAGCCACTTTGATTCAAACTTAAAGCACCGTTTCGGTTTGGTGATCAAATGTCTCAATTTTAGGAGAAGGGGGCGGTGGTCTGACCCTAAGAAAGCTTCGTGTAGAACCAGGGCTCTTGGGAAAAGTAGTCTCCAGGGGACATTGCACAAAGCCCGATCCAATCTTTCCTTAATATTCTCTTCATCCATGCGTCCATTGGTCCATGTGTAAATACTACCCTTGAAACCCAGGTCCAGCAGATCACATGATTCGATAAAATTTATAAACTGGGATCTTTGAGTCAGATTTATTCGGTTCCCTCCAAGTTTTTCATTGTCCTCCAATAAACAGTTGAAATCCCCAAGACATAGCCATGCCATCGAATCTTGCTGAAAAGAAGCTATCTCCAACAGGACCAGTTCCCTATTTGCCCGATAAGGATCGCCATACACCAAAGTCAAATGCCACTTCTCCGTTAGTCCAGGGGAAACCACCATAGTATCAATATAGTGCCTACAAGATGCCAGGACCTGGACTTGCCAATCATCGTTCCACCATAAGGCAAGACCCCCTGCAGTTCCCAAACTATCAACGTAAAAAGCATTCTGAAATCCCAACTCTCTTCGCTTGTTTTCAAGGAAATTCCTGTTTTGTTTTGTCTCCATCAGGAATACCATGGAGGGGCAGTGTTTTTTCCTGAAAAAATTCAGGCTGTTGACTGTCAAGGTCTGCCCTAATCCTTGACAGTTCCATGCAAGTATACTCATGGGGTGCCGTGTGGCTGTTGGCCAGCCACCACCGCCTTTTCAGAATCTGGAGCACTTGCAGAAAAGCTTGACAGAGAAATCTTCGGTAGGGGGTTGAAAGATGGGTCTTCATGGGGATCCATATTGCTGGTTGTGTCATGGGTTAGCTGCGACAGGGTTTCCAAGCTTGGATGTGAAAGAGTCCCCTCGGCTTGTTGAGATGTTGTGAAAGGAACCATGTCTGAGGGGGGTAAATGTTGCTTTGGTTCGGCTTGTTCAAGTGTGTGGGAGGGAGGTTGGATTTCAACAGTGGTGACGGTGCTATGTGTGGTTGTGTCATGGGTGTTTGTATGGGAGCGAGCTCGTCTTTTCCACCTGGAGGATACTCGGAGGTCATCAATGGATTGATGAACTCCAATGGCGAAAGGGGTAGGCTCAGCTATGAAGGCTTGGATACGTTCTGTTGAGAAAGTAGTAAAGAGAATATCTCTTTCTGGAGGGCTGAGGCTTGAAAAATGGGTTTTGAAAAGATGTGGGTCTATGCGTGTTTTCTTTGGTATGGGTTCGGGGGAGAAAGGGCCCGTTGGGGAGGGATTGGTGTTTGTAAGATATTGCTATTAATCATCGATAACACAAGTTATCAATTCATTTACTAGCAAGTTTTCACACAATGTTCGTGTATTTTGTTGAGCGATATGTTTATTTTATTAGGAATGGAGCTACGTGGTTAAAGTTTTAAAATACCCATTCTCTCGGTCCAGTTAAAATAAGAATTGAGTGGAAGTTCTAATTAGTAGTAGTCCTACACGTGCACACTACAAAATCTAAGACAAAAAATGGGAAAGATTTTTGACCCTGACAAAGAGACTGGCCGATAAGTCAATCATTGACCAACGCAACGGTGCCTCGAACAATAGTTGTCGTCAATTAGCAGCAACAGCAAATAGTTTTTTCTTTTTTATAACAGTGTAGGTGTTTGTACTTTATTTTCGATTAGCAAGCAATTAGAGTAAATGAACTCTATAAGGGTCCAAATTTGTTGTTTTTTCCGACTTTTGATTTGATTTTGGGGCCTTGAGTTTGTTATTCCAAATGAACTGAAAATTCGTTAAATGCTTTTTGAAGTATTTTGGGGCCTTGTCGTATATTTGTTGCAAAAAATAAAAATTAAATCAAAAGGAAAAGCATCGACGGCCCAAAAGCGCCCCATGAAAAAGATGGCGGATAATAAATGTCCGGTCCCCCGCGTTAATTTCTTCCGCGCGGAAAAAAAAATGTCACCCCCCAAGAAATCACGCAAAACAGTTACGTGGTACAAGGACGCATATGCACCCTGAGAAAGAAAAAGAAAAAGAAAAAGAAAAAGGGATAGCATTAAATATTGAAATATGATATAAAACAACACATGACCGATAAGGGCGATAACCCACGGGAGGCCCTAAAATATATAGCTAAAATTCGTTTGAGTCTTATAATAAAAAAAATACTTCATTTGAGTCCTATAATGTTTACGAAGTGTTCTAAATGAGTCCCGTCTAAGTTTTTGTTCACTTTTTCCAGAAAGATAACATGCCATTTAGGCTACCTCATCAAAGAGTTATTAATTAATAGATAACTTCATTTATTTCTCAAAATGTCTAAAAATTGAAAAAAAAAATCCTAAAATTTGTCCACTTTCAATCTCATATCTCGGCAACTCCATGGCCAGCAAAACTCCCACAGAGAAAAATTGAGCCCATAATAATCACGATACAACCAATTAATCAAATCCCAACAAACATAATAAACATAATCAGGAATATCAAATAGGAAGGAGAAGGGAAGAATGGAAAGGAGGGTGGCACGGTGCCTCACCACGGTCTAAATGTAACATCGGTTTTCGGTACTTATTGGAACTTCGACTTGGATCGCCCGAAGTCCAAGGGAGTCGCCCTAAGCGCGGTGGAAAAGGAAGAAGAGACTCGCAAAGATGAGGAACGTAAAGAAGAGGTCCCTGATGAAGTTGAAGAAGTTGTTGTCGGCATCGCCCTTGGAGAAGGAGACTAACCCCGTTCATGGCAAATATGTCAATGAGGTTAGGGTCGTTGACGAAGATTGACGGTGGCACAAACATCGACAACAGTGAGTTGGAGAGCAATCCTTGTTGAAGCTAGCAGACGCGCTCCACCTTACCCTTTTTGACAGCAACCCTTCTTTCTGATTTTCAAATTTCTCTAGCAGAGTAAACATAAGATTGGGGAAAAAGAATGAGTGTGAAGAAGAAAGACAAAATAGAGCGTGAATGAAGTAATTGAAAAGGGATTGGTTGCTTAACCTATCCCGGTCAATTGTCATCATTTAATTATTAAGCTAACGAATTTCAGTTTTCAAATTTTGTGTTTCTTTTGTTTACTTTTTCATTTATGTTATTTTTCATGTAATTAGTCACCGACCAAGTCAGCAAAAAATGAGACTCATTCGATTCAGTGTTCTTAATAAACATTATAGGAGTTGAATGAGGCTTTTTTTATTATAGGAGTCAAACGAATTTTCACTGTATATTTGAGGACCTCCAGTAAAATTGTCCCACCAATAATAAGGCAAGATTAGGGGTGTAAACGAGCCGAGTCGAGCCGAGTATTGCCTTGCTCGACTCGAACTCGTTAAGGAATCCCAAGCTCGAGCTCGAGCTCGAGCTCGATCGAGCTTGCATATTTAAACTCGAGCTCGAGCTCGTTTGATTTTGCCATTACTCGAGTTCGGCTCGTTAAGGCTCGATAAGTAGTTGTTTGCTTCGGTAGCTAGATCTAAGCTCGTTAACGCAAGCTCGTTTAAGCTCGTTAAAATAGACATTCAGAATATTTTAAACAATACAATCCAAAGTCCAAATATAACTAAAATTTGATAAACACTTAATGAAAGAAGAGCAAAAAATTTCTGCAAAACACTCCATGAATGAGCCATGGAAACAAGCTCCAAAACTCTAAATCAAAACTCCCTCCTTGGAAAATCAACATACACCGTAAGCACAATCACCACAAAAAA